>CM052191.1:1908031-1931845 GCA_028455805.1 Lasioglossum figueresi | reverse complement strand
TACAAACGTTTCAAGATGATAAAAATTGCAGATTTTCACGATTTTTGGCTTCTAACTGCAATAAATTTAAGGATTCTTACATCTTTCAATGCCTGTACTTTTTCCCGCATCAAACGATTTCACAGTGCATATAATTGAAACAGAACTACAAAACGTATTTTGTAAAATAGTTATAGTATACTTTTAGTATTTTTTCGACAATTCCGATCAATTGCAATTTTTTAAAAAATTTCTTTTCACATTCTGTAGTAAACTAATTGCTGTAGCTTCCCAAAAAGAATATTAATCTGGATCACTGTAACTGTATTTCGTTATTTTGTAAAAATAAACTACATTCAAAAAACATACTAAAAAGCGAAATGAAATCTGTGCGAAAGTGCTGTGTAAACCTACTTGAAAAGCTTCTGCAATGTAAGAATTCACACAATTTCCTTAAAACACTTGAAAATCGCTAATGAATAAATGAATGCTGTTTCAAAGACTGTTTAAGAACGCAATGCGTGCAATAAAATATATCTTGACTTTCGGTGAAGTAGAGTACTCCACGGGTGTACAAATAAAAAAACAATACTGAAACATTTTTCTGCAGACTCACACAAAATTTTGAAATCGACTTTTTCCGACTTTTTTCGGGCCACATGCCTCACGGTGAACCGCCAAAAGATGTCTGAAGACAGAGTTGTGCCAATTCAAATACATTGTAATTGATTTACGCAATTGAATTACATTATATTTCAATTTTATAGTGATCCAACTGCGTCTTAACTGAATTACATAATTCAAACCTTTCAATTAATTAATTACGAATTATTTCAATCAGATGTGCAATTGAAATACAATATAATTAAAATACAGCTCTCCAAATGATAGCCCAGAATTTCATACACTTGTTTGCTGTCTATGCGGCGTATTTTCTATTCCTCGTCCTCGTGATTCGTAATTAATGTAATATAATTACAAAGTAATTTATAACTGTACTCCAATTGTAATTACGAATTACATTGTAATTTAATTGAATGAAGATTGGAATTATAAATTACAATGTAATTCAATTACATTATAATTTTAATTCCTGGAGTAATCTAATTGTAATTCTGCACAACTCTGTCTGAAGATTTCCTTTGACTCTTCCACTTAGCAGTAAAAACGAGTAAATACTATATGGATAATGAAAACTTCATTAGCTGTGCTTAAAACTTTCCGAGTAACAGTCGTTAAAAGTAATATAATTAAAGTTAGCCGAATTTGGCAGACGATCAAGGCTGGTATTGGCACATCCATTTTTGTGCAAGTCGTAATGAGCTGTCCCACAGATTACACGCCGTAACAATGTGACAGGCGAAAGTACAACGATGCGACTACAAAACGCTGTCGAAGCTACACCTAGATCAATGAGAACCTTTGCAATTACATACTGTTGAAGGACAAAATCCTTTGCTGAAATCCACCCCTAACATTCTGTATTATCCTCTTGTGAGAAACTACAGCAATGCTGTTTGCGTTCGCGTAATTATTGGGCGGAGCATTTACTTGGCGACCCTTGCAGCTTGTAACCCTCTATGCAACAGACCATTAGGAGAGTTAATGTTCTTGTATTTCCAGTGTGATAAAGTACAATTCCATTCCGTGAACTTTTCGCATTAGTCTCTTGTGTGTTCAGGAAAAATTCATTATACCGGCGATCCCGGAATGATCAATACGTTGCCAAGACATTCTTTCTACATTTTATGTAGTCTTCAAATCATTATTACAAGAATGATGGAAATAAAAATTACTTCAGCCTGACTTTTACCAATGGATTTTGTAGAAATAATTTTTAAATATGATTCAAATATGTTATAATGATTTTTAGTAAGATTCGTTGCCAAGACTTTCTTTCTACATTTTATGTAGTCTTCAAATCATTATTACAAGAATGATGGAAATAAAAATTACTTCAGCCTGACTTTTAGCAATCAATTTTTTAGAAATGATTTTTAAATATGATTCAAATATGTTATAATGATTTTCAGTAAGATTATACATGGACTTATAGCAAAATTTTATAATAATTGTTTATTCATATAAGTTTCAAATTTTGTTAAATGCTAATAACTAAAATACACAAATTTCAAAATTACAATAAATGTCCATCAGTTTGAAGATTTGAGTTTTCAATACATACTTTTGTTGTTATACACAACACAGACATTTTAAAAAATTGTTGTACACAACAAAGTTATTTTACATAATTGTACAAGTTACACTCATTATCATTTAATGTTATTTGAAATCTTCCTAAAATAAGCTTCTATCGTATCTGAACACATTACCGACCTGTGATTGATGCATAATTTTGAAAAATCTATGGTACGTGGCTAAATATTTTTAATGGAAACTTCAATAGCAACAGCAATTTTCATTGCAAATTAACAAGTCGCCCTCAATAACGTCATCTAATAGTTTCGATCAAGATTGCAATGTAAAAGAACATTTCTATGCTTTCTTTTGGCACAGCAGAATTATTGAAAATCCTTAAAGTAGGCTTCCGGTAGATAAAGTGTTAATATTCAAGGGGCTATGCAACCCTGTGTTATAGTAAAATGACGTAAATTATTTCAGTGCCTCATTTTTATAAACCTGGACCGTCTCTAAAAGAATCGATAATTACGTGCGGAAGAATCGATATAATTAATTATTATAGCTTTCTATCAATCGTATTTGTTGTTCGTAAAATTGTTAAATTTCCAAATGAAACTTTTCTTTGCTTCAACGATTTAACATCAATTGTTCTCGCATACAACTTGAGCACTTTGTAGTTATTTCATGGAGACAGATGAATGTCAAAGAATTACCATAAATTCATAGATATGGTATATAAACAGTTACAAGAGGTTTGAAAAGTGTTATTGCATTTCAAAGTAATTTCAAATTTACCGCCTAATATTGATTGGTATACTTCGATCTATGATCTTGTACGTTCTTGCCTAATGTTTACTGTTTACCTCAGTGTATCGAGAACCGGCATTCATCCAACAAGTATTGCAGTTTCACGTCGAATTTATTCATTTTCATCACAAAGCTAGTGAGTAGTTTTATTACCAGCATTTCTCCCTTTCTCTGTTATGTATTCTTAAATTTCAAAATATTCTTAATTTGTTAAAAAACATTTTTCACAGACGCAATTCTAATAACCCTTGAAGATGATCTGAATGTAGATCGAAACGTCGGAATTACTTTAGTAATTTGCAAAATTGCTTTGTAAATTAAGTAACAAATGATCGAACCCTTGCGCCGAAAGAATTAACAATTTTATTAATCGATATAATTGTTTAAAACGTAATTAGCATCTCGATAATTCTAGTAACCAATCAGAGCAAATAATCGCGCCTCTAGAAGTGGATGAAGTACGTGGAAACATGTTACGTATCACGGTACGTGCCTCTGCATAAATGAAAATCATTCCCAGTAAGAACCCTCCATGTAGAGGACGAGTGCTGAAAGAGGTTAGGTTTGGGTGATGGTTGCATGTCTGATCCAGCAAGGTGCAAAATTTGGTATTATCTCACGGTATGAATACCTAATGCAAGTTTATACGGTTTCTAGCTAAAGTTATGGGTACACAGATGAATGTGTGGTTAAAAGGCTCGACAGTGGTAATGGAAAGCCACTGACCAACCGGTTCCTGCATGCTTCTACCAGCCTGTACGCAGGATTATGTATTACAGGGTAGTTAATACGTTCTTGTACGAAGCAACTACCGGCCGCGACTAATTTTCTACGGTAATAACTATCGATATACACTAGCCTAACGCGAGTTTGGCTTTATTGGATATTGGTGACCTGGCCTACTCATAGTGTATCGACCACGGAAATCGTTATTAACATCTTTGATCCGTTCAAGAATATCTTGTCATCAAGAAGTCACATACAATGGGGAGCGTAACTGATTCCACACAGTTTAAATCAGTATAACTTTTTTATGAATGGACCAAACGATTTTAATTTCTCTGTAAGGCTGGAAGAATTAGTTTAGTAAATGACGTTTAATAAATATGTTGAAAAAATGAATTTGGTCGGAATTGTGATAAACAATAGTGTAGGAATACGGATGTGGGTTGGAATTTCGAAGGAAGGAAATACTCTATTTGGACACAGAATATATTTTGGGAATTAGTTTCGTGCATTTTCTATAAACCTTTGAAGAAGGTTAGCAACGTGAAATTAGAATGTTTTAAAATATAAAGGGGTTCCACCATCAGACGTCCGGTTTATTTCAACCGTACTCTCCTTCTGGGGAAAAGACGACGACTCGGATTCACCTGGTTTCTCATGGCCGTCCTCTCCGAGACGTACAGTGGCACCAGGATATCCTACTCTCAGGCGGCCAGGAAGCTACCCTGTTCTTTCCTCTCGGCAGGCAGCCGGCCTTCATGGCCGTCCTCATTTATCCAGAGAGTCGTCCAGGTGCAACCCCTGTCCTCTCCTGGGCTGCTGAGCGTCCGATAGCATTGCTTCGTACTCTCCCTTAACCTATGGGCGGCCGTGGTCTTACCTCGTCCTCTCCCACAGGCGCGGAAAAAGTGATTGCTCCGCGATAGTTTATCGGTATTTATATGAAATCGTTGCTAACCCTGTCAACAACGTGTTACTAGGGGTTTTAGAAGGTTCTCGACCACTCGGTCTTCTAGAACATTCGGCCACGGCGCGTTTCTTCTGTCTTTCAGGGGCGTCCCTGAGGTTTTTTTCGCCCTTCGTCGCGTTACAATTACGGATTGCAATACCGGTATTTCGTGCTTTTTTGCAATTTCGTGAAACCGGTATTTGCTAAGGTAAAATACCGGTATTTTCGGTATTAGCTATAGATAATAAATATGTTTTTTGGACATCTACTCTTATGTGAAATACGTAGTTACAGTAGTACCAACATCAATCTTTGTTGTCTTGTCATTTGCTGAAACCTAACCTCACATTTATAAGGGTTCGCCGCTGACGATATGTGTGCGGTTTCCGATCAAGGCACATTACCGCGGAGGCAAATATTTAGAGGAAGTATATCGCTCATTATTAACAGTACATTTTCAACTGCAGGTAATTTGTGCAGAAAAATACGTTCCAGGCTGAATGACAGTTCAATGGATGCATTATGTTTTTTACAATCACATTTCAAAAATATGCAGTTAATAAATTGGTTAATGTCTTTTTCTATTAATAGATATTATACAATATAATAGACTATACAACAAGATTTTATAAATAATTTTAGCATCTACACTATTTACTCTTAGTTATTAGTATCTTCTTAATAATAATACTATACGTTTTATTCCTTTATTGTATTATAATACTATGTAATGGTTTATTTTGCATATTATATTTTCTGTTTCTAATGTTAAAAATTATTATTTTACTGCTCTTATTAATAATATTTGATTATAACATTTGTTCCCTTATTTTATATTTGTACATAACAAAATAGTTTATATTTTTATAGTCTATTATTTTTTTTATAAAACTAATAAATATGGTAAAAAAACAGCTGTGTTTTTGTACCTTTTTGAAAATTCCTAATGCCGGTATTAATATCGGTATTCCGGTACAACGTTTAAAAAAGTACCGAATGTCGGTATTGTATTTTTGGTTCGGTACTTCAAACCCTAGTTACAATAGTAAAAATTGATTTCTACAACTTTTTTAGCTGGACCAATAACGAAACTTTAAAAGATGTGTTTGGTCAACTTGTATAAATTATATACGCTCTGAAAATTGCATTGAAATTGGTTAATTGGTTTACTTGTTCTAAACGACGAAAAGTTGTAAAAAGGACGAAAATCATGAAAAATTGTAATTTTTACCACTTTTAGCCGTTTATAATTCGTGAACCAATTAACCAATTTCAATGAAATTTTCAGAACGTATATACAGTGACTCGGAAAAATATTCGGACGGTATAAAAAGGACGATAACTTTTTTAATATTGTACTATATGATTTGAACTTTTTTGGGAAGCTAACGTAATTTGTTTACTGCAGGATGTGAAATATTTTTTTCAAAAATAGCAATTGATCGGAATTGTAAAAAAAATACTAAAAGTTGCATGTTAAACTTATTTATGTGGGCCTATATTGAAAATTTAAAAAATACGTTTTGTAGATCTAATTCCTCTAGCTTCCCAAAAAGGTTCAAATCGTATAGAACAATATTCAAAAAGTTCTCGTCCTTTTTAGAGCGTCCGAATATTTTTCCGACTCACTGCAATTCATACGAGATTACAAAACACATCTTTTAAATTTTCGTTATTGGCCCAGGTGAAAAAATTTTGTAAAAATCAATTTTTACTATTGTTTATCACAATTTCGACTAAATGCATTTTTTCAACTTATCTATTAGACATTATTTACTAAACTAATTCTTCTAGCCTTACAGAGAAATTGAAGTCGTTTGGTCCATTCATAAGAAAGTTATTCTGATTTAAAGTGGAATCAGTTGTGCTCCTCATTGTACCTTCGGTCAAAAGAGAAAAATATAATTTTTCAAAAGTAGTATATATTCTGTGAATTAACGAAAAACACAGACCAATCAGAGCGTGGCTGCAGCAGACGGATGCTGTAACAGCGCTCTGATTGGTCCGTTGTTTTTGCTAGTAACTCCTTAATGAAGCCGCGGAGAATATTTACGCAAAGGAAAAAGTTACTTCGAATGACCTCAGGAATCAGTCCTTAGAAGGAAGTATCCTATTCTTTTTGGATCTCAATTAAAGAAAGGTGCTTTTATGACTTACAGTACATGTCAGACATAGAATTAAATCGTCTGTTGCAGAAAAACCCTTGTCAAACAGATGACTTCGTTTTCTTCGACATCATCTGTTTATACAGTTAGGAGCATAACTGATCACACACACTTAAAATCGGAATAACTTTTTTATGAATGAACCAAACCATTTCAATTTCTCTGTAAGGCCAAAAGTGGTAAAAATGGCAAGTTTTCCTTTTTTATCGGCCTTTTTACCACTTTTTATCGTTTATAACTCGTAAACCAATTAACCAATCTCAATGAAATTTGGAGACCGAATATAATTTATACGAGTCGACCAAACACATCTTTTAAATTTTCGTTATTGGCCCAGGTAAAAAAATTTTGTAAACATCAATTTTTATTATTCTTTATCACAATTCCGACCAAATGCATTTTTTCAACATATTTTTTTGACTTCATATACTAAACTAATTCTTCCAGCCTTAGAGAAAAATTGAAATCGTTTGGTTCATTGTTAAAAAAGTTATTTCGATTTAAAGTGTGTGTGATCAGTTATGCTCCTAACTGTAGAAATACTCGAAAATATCTGAGGAGACACTCGATGATTTTGTTGTATCGAGACATCTACTTTTTGAAAAGCGATTCGTCGGGTACCTGTAACATGGATCAAATTGTATAGAAAACGATGAAGGTCATTCTGGAATTGCTGAAATTAATTTCTACACCTAATACAGGTCGGAGACACCTGGCGAGCTTCTCAGCCGACAGGACTAGTGTAAATGAGCGAACATTATAAAATTTCATGCAATCATCGCAACCGCGTGTCGTGCACCATGGCACGTCGCCATTTTCCCAAGGATCGATACGAGATCCCGGCGAGACCACTTATTCTAGCAAAAAACCCTGCTAACGATTCAACGAAAAGGAAACTCTCGCCGGCTGCGATTTACTCGTAAATCGTTCCGCGGGTGTATACGTCGATCAATGAAGGAAATGAAAGGAGTGGCGAGACCGATGGAACGGGAGGAAACCAAGTGAAAGGCGTAAAAAGTGGAATTACGCGGGATTACGGTTACGCGACACGTGTCTGCAATTGGAATAAATTTTAATCCGAGTTCCTGCATTCGGTAAAAGAATAGGCCAGTCGCGCCGCCGCTTTTGTTTCCGCGGCGCAATTTTAGACGTCAAATAGTTGAAAGCCGCGCATTATGTATTATTAGGTGTTGCACGTGTTCTCCCTCGTTTAGCTGTTTAATCAATGGAGAGAGATTTCATCTTTTTAAATACCGTTCGCGAATGTTCCACTTTTTAACCGGGGATGACGAGTTAATTTATCATTCTAGTTCGCCATCGTTGTACGGAAACTTTTCATTTTCTTTTCAATTGAAGTCTCTCGCTTCGGTGCAGCATAATAAGACAGATTTTATGCATTTATGACCAAAATGAGTAGGGTAAATGTACCTATATTACTTACGGGTGTTCGTTTTACTGCGGGATTTTTTCCCAATCAGATTAAAATACGTAAAAATAAATATTTTGCTTTGAATAAATTTGTACAATTCACTGAGAATGTATTCTCGTTGGCGAGGCAAATAAAATTGTCAATCATTCTCATATTTTTATAATCTCAGGATTTGAAAAAACATTCTTCATAAAAGGTAAACGTAAGACCATTCTTCTTGTATCTCGATCACCAAAGGACTGTTCTTCACATGATTATACATTCTTTATATTGCTTTATATTGCTTTAAAATAAGAAGATACATGGCAAAAATTGAATCGAGAAGTAATGAAAGAAACAGTAACAAAAATAAAAAAACATAGTGAAGATCGACTTATGGAAATGAAAACTTAAGACACAAAGAAAGAATCGAGATTTTAAGAAATAAAAAGGGAGAAGAATTGAGAAAGGCAAAGCAGTTTACATTGCAAATGCAATTGTGAAATATTGTAAACTTCACAATGTTCTTAATTTAACACAGAGCTTCGAACTAAAAATATTAAATATTACTCAAATATTTGTGAAAAGAATGAATTTAGTTATTTATACTAATAAATGAAAAAATTATATGTTACTGTACTCAGGATTTATTTAAATTAATTCCTAAATACGTATAGTTTGTTTCCGCACGCTCGTATATTTCGAATTCTAATCCACAGTAATGAGTTCACAGTAATTTGTACATGGCTTTTGCTCGTCCGCAGTAATGCGTACTAAATGTTATCGATTTTATTTTTTAATATTTTTTTCCCAAGTTTTAGATTTTGGGGCCCAGCAATTGTTTTTGTATTCGGAATACATAATTCTTCCATTAAATGGTTACACAAATTATTATTTCGTGATAAATTGGGAATACTATAAAAATATAGTACAATCAAAGCATGGTACCGCAGTAATCGGTACAGTTACTCTAATTCGAAATGATCGTGTCAATGAATTATCCTACACGACCATACTGATTGCATACCACGATAACATCTCTCAATCTCTATAACTGTTGACAACACTTTTCTGAATTCATTGCGTCATTAGGTTTTAATAGTTCGTTACACGTAATGCCTCTTTGATCCCACCACACGCATAGCATTATGTACTTAACGTTTAATGGTGGCTTTACTATAATACTGATTACATCGCTCGCATTACTGCCACTTATTTGATATATTATTTAGTTTTGATCTCGTGTTACTATCGCATCTAAAAGCCGAGCATTTCTCTTGTTTTTCTTTTAGTTTTAGAATACCCAGAGCAAAAGAACGTTTTTAAATATTTTATTATTTTAATAAAGCGTGCCTGACTATCCTTAATTCTTAAAATGGCACGTACCTAAAATACTTAATAACATTACTTTAAACTTTCGCCAAGGTTTTCTCAAAACAATTTTCGGTTCGCTTGTCACGATACCTCAAAAACCAATCATCCGTTTTACTGCAAACTTGGCAGATGGCCAGCAGATGTTCAATTTGAAGAATCGGTTTTCAATTTGAAAAAACCAGCGGATTCCTTTAATTGTTACGTATACAGGCGTTTCCGTTGGCGACTCTCGATTCTTCCGGAGATACGTGCCAAAAGAAAGGGTCTATTCAAGAACAAAGGATTTGCTAAAAAATTGAAAGATTTACAGGGATTTATGTAATTTCTCGGAATTGAATTACAAACAAAAGTAGCACGTGACCCCCATAGATCCTCCTATTAATCAGGGTTGATTCAAGTGAACAAACGCAGTAGGAATTGTATCGCGACGCGGGTTAGTTCGAGCAAGACCGTATAACGAAAGTCCTTATCGAGCAGTTTTACGTAATCATCCTCACATTTCTCGGTGCGTTAAAATTTAAAGTGACGAACACACAATCCGCGACAAATTACACAAACCAGCTATCTTTTCGGAGTTTAATTCAGATTACACCACTACTATATTAATGCAGGATGGAAATTATAAAGCGGTAC
The DNA here is from genome assembly GCA_028455805.1 of Lasioglossum figueresi. NCBI lineage: Eukaryota > Metazoa > Arthropoda > Insecta > Hymenoptera > Halictidae > Lasioglossum > Lasioglossum figueresi. The sequence continues at coordinate 1,921,662 of CM052191.1, read as the reverse complement.
GGACGAATATCTCCAAAAATATTGATTATACCCAAAAATGTTTCAGATGAAAGTTGTTCGGTAACAGGCTGGACATCGTGTACTGGGACTTTTATTTCTTTTTTCAATGGAAAGACCTACTTTCTGTATCATGAATCGATCGACTATCGAATTCTGAGATAAAATGTATTGACCTCTGTATGTCCCAAATCTAACAGTTAAAGAGATATTATCGAAATAATTTTCTATATGTACTTACCATATTCTAGTTGAGGGACATCAGTTCGAACACCTACTAAATTCCAGATAGCAGGTACGTATTGAAAATTGTTTGGATAATATCTCGATAACTATTAGGTGTAGGACATATGAAGAGTTTGATACTCTATCGATCTATGGTATAAGACATAGGACATTCCATTAAAAAAAAAAGAAAGTTGACCTACACCTCACCTTGGGGTGTCCACCGGGAAAAATAAAAGTCCCACCACATGATGTCCCCCTCGGTACTGAACAACTTTCATGTGAAACATTTTTGCCTATAATCAATATTTTTGGAGATATTCGTCTTTTATGCTTTGTAATTTCAACCCTAAACAGGGTGTTCATTTGAAAACTTTCCAGCCGAATATCTCGAAAAGTATGAAAGATATTAAAAAAGTGTAAAACACGTGTCCAAGGATTTCGAGGGGGAAAGAGGAGGGTAGTATCATTTGTTATTTGAGTGGCGTTTTCAAGGTCATTTGAAGGTCAACTTTGTTTTTTTCGTATGGAAACCTATATTTTTTATTATGGTATCTTATTGTACGTAAAAAGACCAGCAATTTTCGTAGGATACTTTTTTTTATTTGGGCACTAGTTTCGGAGATATATAAAGAGAAGTAATTTCTTTATAACTATAACAAATTTTCAAAATCATCTCCGTTGTATTCTAAACAATAATACAAACGATTCTCAAATTCTGAACGAACATTTTTGAAGGTATCTGTTGGAATAGCTCTACATTCCTGTACAATTCTGCGACGCAATACGTTAATAAAAACCGTTAATAAATCAAAATTATTTCTACTCATTTTCTAAAGAATACACCATTTTATACAATTAATTGTACTACGATATAGTATCTCTTATTACGATGATTCACACTTGACTAAATAGTACAATCTTATATTGAAAGAGAAACAACATAAACAAGAGATCAATAGATGACAATTTTATTTTGAAACGGTACGTGTTAGTACAATTGGAAAACATCAACGATTTGCGTCGCAGAATTATACAGGAATGTAGAGCTATTCCAACAGATACCTTCAAAAATGTTAGTTCGGAATTTGAGAATCGTCTGTACTATTGTTTAGAAAACAACGGAGAACATTTTGAAAATTTGTTATAGTTATAAAGAAATAACAAACTTTCTTACATTATAAGTATGACTCGCTCTACTTCTGTTTAAATGTCTGCAAAACTAGCACGCAGATAAAAAAAGTATCGTACGAAAATTGCTGGACTTTTTACGTGTAATAAGATCCCATAATAAAAAATACAGGCTTCCACTTGAAAAAGCAAAGTTGACCTTCAAATGACCTTGAAAACGCCATCCAAATAAAAAACTGATACTACACCCCTCTTTTCTCCTTAAAATCCTTGGATATGTATTTTACACTTTCTTTAATATCTTTTATACTTTTCGAGATATTCGGCTGGAAAGTTTTCAAATGAACACCCTGTATATTCCAATATCTAGTTAATTCTATAAGTTACGAGGCACGAAACAACCGAACCCTTTCCACACGCAGCGTCGCGGTGGTGAAACAGACATCGGCAAGTCTACTGTCCCTTTATACACGCAGCGACCGGAGGGTGAAATAGACACCGGCTAGTCTACGTGTAAAACCAACAAATCCTCGGTCACGCATAGCCTGCCCAACTCTCGGCTCGTAACATAATAAATCGAAACTTTGTTTTCCAGAACCTGTTAACCTTTTTACGTCTCGTTACGTTTCGCTTGCTTTGTTTTCGAAGAGAACCACTGAATAACCTTCAAATGTATCGTTAACCCCTTGCCTTACTTTGACGAGCCAGACTCGTGATGAACGTTTTGAACAAAGTCTAACAAATATGAATGTTACGCGTTTCATTTCAGATGAAATCAAATTTGATTCTTTTTTAATCAATATTTAGGCATTAAAATAAATGGTGCCATACAAAAAATATACATTTTATTTTCCCTTCTACGACATTTTTGTAAGTAAAAACGTTCTAATCACTGTAACCGTAAAAGAAAAGGTACGGCAAGAGGTTAAGAACTGCGTCTCCTAGACCACGACGTCTCCACCACAGTACACTAACATACCGCTAGACCACGTATACGTGCGCAAGGATTGCAAGGGTCCGGGATTCCACTCCTGATTTCTCAATAATGCAAAGACGGAGTTTCTTACTAGTCAAAATCGCTAGATGAAAGATCAAGCTAGGGAGCTATTTGCCTCAAAAGTCCTACTTTTACGTTTACGACGCGTAATTTTCATTAATCGGCAGCATATCGACAGCCAAGATAGGTGGCAGCACCGTTGCCTGTCCATTGCTTCTCACAGCTCCGCGAAATGCTGCCGAATAAGGAGAAATACGCGTCGTAAACGTAAAAGTAGGACTTTTGAGGCAAACAGCCCCCTAGATTGATCTTTCATCTAGCGATTTTGACTACTAAGAAAACCCGTCTTTGCATTATTAAGAAATCAGGAGTGGAATCTCAGATCCTGGCAATCCTCGCGTACGTATACGTGGTCTAGCGGTGTGTGAGTGCACTGTGGTAACTGTGTGCAGTCACGCACGAGTGTCGTGTGTCTAGGAGACGCAGTCCTTAAGATTATCAAAAAACTATTACAACTGCACATAGTCCGTCTTCTAACCTGCAAAACACGACGACTAAACCGGCGATTTCAATGATCTTGAAATACGTTATGAAGGTCATCATTCTGAGCAACTTTTTCAACAAGTTGCAACGAATAGAATAATGTATAATAGGTACCAAAAGGGAACAATTGTAAAATTCAGCCGAGAATTAACTTAAAAACTAAACACAAATGCCTATTTCGGTCTCTGATATTGACTCCTGTCTTTAAATATTATGATTTTAAATTGTATAAATTGTAAGAATGATAGACCGAAAAAATAATATTCTGCTGCTTTCTGCTAGGGTAAGTGTACCGATTACTGAGGTATCGTGCTTCGATCGTACTTTATTTTAATATTATCCGCAATTTGTCATGAAATAATAATCTGTGTAAGCATTTTACGGAAGAATGTGTTCTAAATTTTAAAAAAATTGGTTCCCTTCGAAACATATACAACATAAGAACGGCAACATTTTATATGTATTACTGCGGACGAAAAAAGGCATGTACTAATTCTTGCGTACCCATTACTCTTTTTATATTTTTATTGTATCGAAGTAGGTACCTAAATAGTAATAAAAGTTACCTGTATACAATTTAAAGCAATATAAAGAATGTAGAATCATGTGAACAACAATCATTTGGTGATCGAGATAGAAGAAAAATGGTCTTGTGTTTACCTTTTATAAAGAATAAAAGATTATACAAATATTAGAACGATTCACAATTTTGTTTCCCACTAAAAATATTGATTTTTACGTATTTTAATCTCATTGGGAAAGAATGCCGCGGTCATTTGGTGATCGAGATAGAAGAAAAATGGTCTTGTGTTTACCTTTTATAAAGAATAAAAGATTATACAAATATTAGAACGATTCACAATTTTGTTTCCCAGTAAAAATATTGATTTTTACGTATTTTAATCTCATTGGCAAAGAATACCGCGGTCATTTGGTGATCGAGATAGAAGAAAAATGGTCTTGTGTTTACCTTTTGTAAAGAATAAAAGATTATACAAATATTAGCACGATTCACAATTTTGTTTCCCAGTAAAAATATTGATTTTTACGTATTTTAATCTCATTGGGAAAGAATACCGCAGTAATAAGTACATTTACCCTAATTCAGACAGCCTGTGGTCTTACACAACAGCGTAACCGGTCATTTTCAGGGTACAGACTTTGAATTGCACCTGCGAGCAAACCACGGAGCACGGCATCGGGCAACAACTGTCAGAAAGAGGCGTGACGAGTAGGCAGCCCGTAGCATTATGTTATCAATGAAAGCGATGAAGAGGACAAACAGATAAGGCTCACGCACAGTACACACAGCAATATAATTCCGTACTACGGAGCCATCGTTCAAATAGGAGGGGTCTCGTACTTATAGATCTACCGAGAGTACGGAAAGGTGGAGTTAGTGGGGCCAGGCGTTGAAACAGGAATTCTGTGGGGAGAACTCTGTCGGCAGCCGTCTAAGCTCGACCCATTCAATACGGTATTCATGTCCCTAGTCATTTTCAGTTGCGTTTCTATCTACCGCGTCGTGAAATCTCGTGCTCCACTGTGAAACACAAGACTCCGAAGCAGGCGTGTTCAAACCGTGACTACTGAAGCCACGTAACAATGGCGGTGGTTTTAAGTAAGGTATGAGCAACAACCACTCTTTGCGCTGGGAACGCTTTGGTTTGCCCCTGCGAGCAATTCCGGCATAATGATATCAAAGGATTCTCAGTTCTGCGAGTTCGGTGCCAGTGACAATCTAAAATTATTTACTGAATAAAAGAGTAGGGGAGACCGGGGCTAGTTGACTGATGACTCTAGTCCAGTCGACACTAATCCATTCTAATTGTAATACTATAAAGTAGATGATGCTGCTTTATACGATATTGGAACATAAGAATGACTATCTCACCGTGTAATGTCTTGTCGCGACCGAAACTTGCGCGTTATACCAATAAGAATACGAAATCTAAAAACAGCGGCGGTAAGTAAATATTTTTGTTTCGACTATACAGGGTGAGGCGCTAGAAACAGGCCACTTTCTTAGGAAGAAATGCATCAGATGGAACTTGCTTGGTTTCGAGGGGTCATTAATCTGATGTTAGTAGCTTTTTTGTAGGTGGACGCGTAAAGGACATACGAAGGTCACCTTCATTTTTTTAAATGGAATAGTATGTTTTTTTTATGTACTATCGGGTAGAGCCTTTTATGACGCGTACAATGACCTATGGGTCAAGGTCATTCGTGGTCTGGGTTAAGCCAAATGCGATGGAAAATAATTTACTTTGAGGAAATGATCGAACACTTCCTTGCCGCCTCTGGTTGTTGATATTACTTCGTCTCTGTCTCGTAATCTCTTGTTATGGGTCGTTGAATGAAAATAAACATTCGATCATGCTGTACGCTTCACCTGTACATAAAATTAGTCGTTTATGAAAATCTCTGCCGAGCGAAGTGCATCTTAAGTTTCCGAAATGCGTTATTCGATAACGGAGAAAGTGGATGTGGTTTTTGTTTATGGGGAATGTCGCCAAATTGTAAGACAAGCAGTCCGTTTGTATGCTGAACGGTTTCCCGAGCGTGGCAGACCCTCGCGATCTGCCTTCACGAATGTTATTAAAAGTTTTCAAGAAACTGGAAGTGTAGGTAACAAAATACAAAGAAGATCCAAGACGGTAACTAAAGATCGAAATACAGTGAACATTTTAGCAGCTGTAACACACAATCCCCATGCTGGTACAAGGCAGCTAGCACGTGGAAGTGGCATCGGTCAACGAAGCGTTTTACGAATATTACATTTAAATAAATTGCATCCTTTTCGTGTTTCGCTTCGCCAAGAATTACATGGGAATGATTTTCAAAACCGTGTACATTTTTGTGAACGGGGTCTGCGGAAATTACAGATCGATCAGGCGTTTTTGACTAGAGTTTTGTTTTCGGACGAAGCCACATTTACAAACTGTGGCCAAGTCAATCGTCGTAATATGCATTATTGGTCAATATAAAATCCGCGGTGGCTGCGAGAAGTGGATAAACAAAGACCTTGGTCTGTAAACGTTTGGTGCGGACTTCTTAATACCGAAATAATTGGCCCTTATTTTATCGATGGCGCGTTAAACGCTTCGAGATATAAACACATTTTAACGAAAATTTTACCACAGCTGCTAGAAAATATTCCGCTTCGCATACGGCAAACTATGTGGTTCCAACAGGACGGATGCCCTGCTCGTACTGCACGGATAATTACTCGATTCCTCAACGTGAAATTCGGAGATCGTTGGATTGGTCGTGCAGGAAATCATAAATGGCCTGCGCGTTCTCCAGATTTAACACCTCTGGACTTCTATTTCTCGGGAAAATTGAAACAGCAAGTGTATAATGAGATACCAACAACTAGAGAAGACACGAAAGAGCGTATAAGAAGAGTTTGTGCCGCGATAAACCCAACTGAAATTTAACAGGCTGTATTATCCGTGAAGCAACGCTTAAGAGCATTACAAAATATATATATTTATTATTAATATCAATAAAATATTATTAATATTTTTATATGCTACTTATATATACAATATGTATTTATAAGTATTATATAATATAATATATATATAATCTTTATTCATAAATATATGCCTTTCGGCGTTACATTTCTCTCTCCTTCCTTCCTTTCTCCATTCTTTAAACCTTTACATTTTCTTAATTTAATTTAACCCCCTCTACATTTTATCCTTTTCCCTTCTTACCCTCCATGTCCTTCACTATTCCATACTGTTTATCTTAATTTAATTCTCCCACTCCTCCCTTTCCTTTTTCTCTACCCTTTCTCTTTTTTCTTTTAGCTTCCTGCCCCATTTTACTCCTTTCTATAAGTATTATATATTTATTTATACATATACATATCGTGGACCCTAAAAATAAGCTTACGGTCACGTAACTGTCAAGTGAACAGAGTCGCATCGTACTGAAAGCATTCCTTTATCACTACTTTTCAAGAGTTCGAATAATCTGAGGACAAAATGTTTCGAATAAAAGTTGAACAGTACATAAAGATGTACAAAATTCTATATTTAAAATTTCGAGGAAATATTTCTAAAATATCTATGAATATGAAGATGACTTTACAGAAATTTCGGCCACTGTAGTAACTTCAACCACTCTACATACGTGAGACACTATAATAGAAAACTGTCCTCTGGACGCAGTTGACGAAGCTGCCATGCGTGAATCACAGAGTATTTGGGATTTTTTTGAAAAGGTATCCGATGAAATCACAATAAACAAACAAAAAGCACAAACGATTTTTGTTTATCATCAGTTGGAAGGATTGTATACTTTTTCAATGGAGACGCGTGAATTCTCTCTGTTACTGTATCTCCTATGATACGGCATAGTTCTCTCTCTCTCTTTCGCTCTCCGATTTGACATACGCTCTCTATTATTGATGGATCAGAGATGTTTTTAATTGTTGAATGAAATATGAAACATGCTCAATGAATAAGCTAGCTATACAACTTCGCCTCCATTCGAAACGTGGAAAACACGCAGACTAAAGGGGATGGAGAGTTCCCGTTTGATCCAGAAGCTGCTAGCGATGGCACAAACAAATAACACTTGGGAGTGCGATTCGCTACACATAGTTGTGGACAAGTGACATCGTAAAACCGATAGTCGCCGACAGTAAATGGCGGCGAACCGAGTATAGCGACTCTTATAGAAACAGTGTTGATCCGTTTTAGTCGGCAGTCTTCGGATGAGAGTACCTCGGACAAGCAAGCGACACGAGTAGAAAGTCATTCGAGATAAGGGTAGCAAAGTCTGCGGGTGTACTACTTACTGCCCCGTAAACGTCGCTGTGTCCACGAGGTCACGCTTCGCATATAAGCGAAATTTCTTAATACTGGCCAGGCCTCTATCATTAGCCAGTTTACGCTCATTGTCAGTTACGAAGCAGTTTCGAGAAAATATTACCGAATGATAAATAATAATCATTTATGTTACGATACTATGAAAAACGTTGATGCTTCTACTTATACAGGGTGTTGATTTTAACTTAAGCACCTAAATTATGTCCGTTCATATTGAAAGTAAGAACAAATTACTAAATAGGATTTCCATGGTCTTAAGGCGTACATCTGATAGTGATAAATACAGTCCGCGACAAAAAGATGCCACTGAAAACTGTGATGAAATCTGATACATTTCTCTCCGTGTATGTACTTCGGTGGAGCTTTAAGGAGGTTAAAGATTCTAGTCTAAATGTAAAGAACCGGGGTCACCGACGCGACAAAATGATGGCACAGTCTTAAAATTCTTTCTCTGCAGTTAACACTAGACCGTCAGACTGTTTGTATCGTGTACTATTCTACTGTGGATTAAATATTGTGTGTGTTTCTTATTATCTTCTATTGAAATTATACTATGGGTAGTGGAAAATCTTTATCCGATGCTGAAATAAAAACGATTTTGACATTGCATAAAGAGAATTACTAAGTTTCAAAAATTGCACGTATTATACATCGAAGCAGAAAAGTGGTGTATAATTTATTACAAAATCCTAAAACATACGCTAAAGAAAAGAGTTCCGGTCGACCGAAAGCAGTAAGCGATCGCGGAAAACGTGCAATTTTAAAAGAAGCTTCGAATTCTTCGGGAACATCACGACAAATCGCTAAAGCAGCTACATACAAATGTACGTAATGTGCAAAGGATAATAAAAGAATGTCCGCACTTAGTTCGTATGAAATTGACAAGAAAACCACCTTTAACTGTTCAGCATAAATCGGAGCGTCTGAAATTTGCACAAGAGCACATATATTGGCGAAAAAAATGGCGTCGTGTTATTTTTAGCGATGAGAAAGGTTCAATCTAGATGGGCCGGATGATTTCGCACACTATTTTCACGATCTGTGGAAAGAATAAAGAATATTAAGCCGCAGACACGTAGGTGGCGGAGGAGTAATGCTTTAAAATTTATAAAGAAAACTATGAACAGCAAAATTTATATAGATTCGATAGACGAACAATTAACTAAATTCGGACAGACAATTTCCGGGGAATATTTTATATTTCCGCAAGATAATGCAAATGTGCATACCGCAAAATGCGTTAAGCAGTACTTTGAGCAAAACAAAAAAGTCTTGCTGATTTAAAAACATGCATAGAACAAAAATGGACAAAAATACGGCCAAAATATATTAAAAACCTCTTTAAGTCACTTCCGAAACTTATGTTGGCTATTCTGGAAAATAAGGGAGGCCGCGCAAAGTATTAAAGACAATGTTATATATTTTATGTACGTAAATTAGGTATTTTTTTTTGTATATGTGCCATCATTTTGTCGTACCGATTTTTGTTATTTTTTTGTTTCCACAAACAAACGGACATTTTCTTTAATTTTATTGTTTCTAATGTAATTCATTTTGTAATAAAAATGTATAAGTACCAAGAAAGACTAGATTTATTATGTCCAAATGATGAAAACATTGAATTTTCGTGGTGTGCCATCTTTCTGTCGCGGACTGTAAACAGCGGATGTTTATGTAAATACATATTTCGATATGCAAATATTATTTTGCATATTGCATATGTTTTCTACCACGTGCATATGTACATATACACTACTGTGCAAAAGAAAGATGCACCCAGTGTAATTATAAGATATAATGACAAAGAATATCTTTATGTAGAAATTGTATTGTACAATGATTGATTTGTTGCACTTAAAGTATTAGATAATCTGCAATAATATATATATATATATATATATATATATATATATATATTTTTTCTCAGAACTATTCAATTAAACAGCGCAATCTTTTTTCAAAACTTACTGTGTTCTTATTTGATTTTTTACGCTTTTCTATTAAATATGGCCGGGTGCTTCTTTCTTTTGCACAGTAGTGTACATGACATATTTCTTTTATACAGGGTGAGTCGGGAGGAACGTACCAAACTCCAGGAGTGGATTGTACACAGGAAAATAATGTAAAAAAAACTCATATGTTCTTATCCGATTTTCATTTGTTTTCATTTTACAGCGTGATTACCATTAAACAAAATTTCATGCATTAACATTTCGGTTATCATAGTCTTATTTTAATAAATGTTTGAAAATGCCGCCATTGATTTCTAAACATTTTCGGCTTCGTCTACGAAGGGCAGCTGTTGCTCTCCTGATTGAAAAAATTTTTTTTTTTTAAATAAAATGCAAATCAGATAAGAACATATGTGTTTTTTACATTATTTTTCTGTGTAGAATCCACTTCTGGAGTTTGGTCCGTTCCTCCCGACTCACCCTGTATAATTTCACTATATTTTGTTGCCATTTGTTTGGCTCCGATATTTTATGCCGAAAATTTTGATGAAATTAAAGAAGTTCGACTATTCTTTCTTAACATGTGCAAACAGTGAAATCTTTCCATTCACAATCTTTTTTTTGATTCTGTAAATAGGTAGTTGAAGATATTGATGAAGATGATATTGTTGCAATTGCAACAGCTCAGAATGTGTTGCAACAGACACAAGTTGCACAAATTTTGACGTTTATGAAAGTACATTTACAAACTTTTCCAGCCACAATAAAGAGACTGGAAACTGTCAGGCTTACCCTTAACAAATTTAATGAAAATATTTATGGACTGTACTGAACATTTAAATTCAGGTCCTGGTAAACGTGGTGATCAAATTCGTGTTGAAATAGATGTGGTAAGAAAGAATCCTGAGTTATGCGAAGTATCTAAACTCGTAAGGATATTAAGCGATGAAAATGTGGATATAAGTACGACTCGCTCTACTTCTCTTTAAATATCTCTGAAACTAGTGTGCAGATAAAAAAATGTATCCTACGAAAAATTGCTGATCTTTTTACGTACAATTAGATTCTATAATAAAAAAATATAGGTTTCCATTAGAAAAAACAAAGTTGACCTTCAAATGTCCTCGAAAACGCCAACCAAATAAAAAACTGATACTGCCCCCTCTTTCCTCCTCGAAATCCATGGGCACTATTTTTACACTTTTTTAATATCTTTCATACTTTTCGAGATATTCGGCTGGAAAGTTTTCAAATGAACACCCTGTATGTAAATATGCACTCATCGCATCCTGTGATGTAGAACGTACTTTTTCAGCATACAAGTCAATATTAACTGGCGAACGGCAGCAACTAAGTGCTACAAACATGGAAATATTAACTAGTAACTTATTGTAACGCAGATTATGGTGTTTCCGTATAAATAAATTGTTAATTAAACCATAACTGTTAAATATCTCTTTGTACTACTTCTGATCATATTTTTTGCACACATTTGCATATTTTATGTGCATATTTGCATATGCTTTTTGCATATGTTACGTGCATGAATATCCGCAGTCTCTTGATAAAAAATAAATGATTACTTTTGTACATCCTATTTAGTCATTTTTTTCTTACTTACAATAATAGCGAAAATAATTTAGGTGCTCGAGTTAAAATGAACACCCTGTATTTAGTCGATTTACAAAGTATTCGTAACACCTTTTAAAAACGAATAACTTTTTTCAAAATATCTCATTATCCATTAGATTTAGAACATATAAAAGCGAGTACATTTTTACGCAGAATTTGATACTCTACCGATTCGCGATACAAAAGATGGGTCTTTCCATTCAAAGAAGTCAAAGTGACCACGGAATCTTCGAAAAAAATCTTTACGTATATAATTTTTTCATATTATTACAAGTAACGAAAACATTGAACAAAGTTATTGCCCCACACTGTACACTGACGGTACAGTTTCGACACGGCAAATAAAACACCCGGTACGTAATGAAAAATCTACTATCCCGGTTTCCAGGGTTGAGCTGTTCAGACTCGAAGTTGCCCATGTGCCTACTCTACTACTCCGATTTTTAATATAAATTCAAATATCCGCAGGAAAGCGTACGATAGGGAAAGTAGGGCACAGATGCATCGAGTACTAAATGAAAATTGTTAACAGACTCTAAGAGACTTTTTAATACCGTCGCATCGTGTCTCACATCGACGAAGCTTTCGAAACTTTGCCACCCGAGTTTTATAGGAGGGGACACTGTCAAGATAGGCTGGAATACTCGTCCATAAACTGTTCGGTAGTTTCGAACAATATCAGAACAATACAAAATTTATTAGTCCCTTGCAATTTATCGCATAAAAAGTAAGCAACCTCTTTCTTGGTTGAACTTTATCGCTGCAACCGTTTTTGAAAGCTTGTTTTTCTGAGTTGAAAGATTTATAATCGACATCGAATTTGTTGAAAACAAATAATAAATAAAATAAATAAATAAATTGTTTATATACAAGAAATATTTTATTCTATTAGGTTGATTCATATGAAATGTCCGATTTTTAACACTGACATTAAACAAACTCAATGTATTCTATCTGCAAAAATAGTCAACTTAAGATTTCTATATGAAACCTGTATTTTTCCGATTTTTTTGTGTTTTCATTTTCTACAACCAGAGTGTGCAACGGAAAAATCTAAAAATGATATTTAATATGTGGCTTAGTATCCGAAATGTGTCAGATTTTTTTCAAAATTTTTAATCGTCAATAAACAGGGAAAATGAGCCAAAGACTGGTTTTTCGATTTTTCTCAGTAACTACTCTTACAGATGAGATATGGGGCTGAAACTTGGCAGATAGGGGTCTTTTTGGGAAGGCTATCGAATGGTCCAACTCGATTAAAATCCCGATGGTAGCGAATTTCACCACCAAACCCGAGTGTAGCCTTTCAAGTTTCTTGATTGTGTTACGGTAAAAATAAGATATTATGGTCATTCACATGTTTCATTTACAAGATTGTTATCTTGATTGTGTAGTTCTTTTTTACCGTCAACGACTAGTAAGGTAACTAATCACCAAATTTTGACCAAAAATCACATAAAAGTTAATTTACCTAGACATACTATAAAAGGAAACACGACAGTCGCGTTGGTTGACGTTGAAAAAAACCTTATTTAATAGTAAAATTATACATCTAAATTAAAATTGAACATAGGATATTAACACTGAACGTACCGCGCTATAAAAGCAACAGGCACGTGGTTGCCTTATAGAAATGACAAGAATTAATTACTTTAGACTTTACGCGGTTCTTATTATAATTTATTATAATTATTAAATCATTTCTTATGAAAGCTTATTTACAATTTCGTTAATTGTGAAATAAAAAATCTAGAACCGGATATTTGACCGATCGTGGTACGTTTAGTGTTAAGGACTGCGTCTTCTGAACAGACAACACTCGCCCGTGACTGCACACAATCACCACAGTACACTCACGTACCGCTAGACCACGTATACGTACGCGAGGATTGCAGGGTCCGCGATTCTACTCCTGATTTCGCAATAATGCAAAGACGGTGTTTCTTTGTTGTCAAAATCGCTAGATGAAAGATCAATCAAGGGGACTATTTGCCTCGAAAGTCCTACTTTTACGTTTACCACGCGTATTTCTTATTATTCGGCAGCATGTCGCGAAGCCACAAGAAGTAATGGACAGGCGACGGTGCTGCCGCCTATCGTGGCTGTCGGCACGATTACGATTTCCGTGGCCCCTACTTTGAAGGTTAAAGGGTCTAGCAGACTAAGCATGGTGAATCGGCCCCACCCCGGGTTTTTATTGAAATTGTGTGGAAAACATTGCTTTTAGGTTGAATGATAACCCCCCAAAAGTTCAAGTCTCGATCCCTTCGTATAAGGATTATATGAGGGTAAATACCCTTAACTATATCA
>CM052191.1:1856151-1907931 GCA_028455805.1 Lasioglossum figueresi | reverse complement strand
TGATATAGTTAAGGGTATTTACCCTCATATAATCCTTATACGAAGGGTTAGGGACTTGAAATTTTGGGGGGTTATCTTTCAACCTAAAAGCAATGTTTTCCACACAATTTCAATAAGAACCCTTTGTGTTCCTGAGGTCATTTTAAGAAAAAAATTATCTAACCTAACCTAACCTAACCTAACCTTCCCATTGTAGATGTCATCCAGAATTTGGTCTTTTCAGAACGAAGCCTTCACCGAAATATAAATATACTCAGAAACTGCGCAGCTGATAGAAAAATGTCATACGACATAAATTGTTGGAAATTTTATTCTCTACAAAAAAGGTCTCTTGATATTTTGTCATATTTCGCATGGTTACCGAGATATTTGCAGATTTATAAAAAACAGGAAATATACTTTACCGGCTAAAACAGGCCCATTCGATACCTGTTATATAGTATACATTTTTGTCTTAAAATAACCACAAGGACACAAATTTAACCTCTAAACAAGGGGCCACGGAAATCGTAATCTCCCCTGGCTGTCGATATGCTGCCGAATAATGAGAATTACGCGTCGTAAACGTAAAGGTAGGTCTTTTGAGACAAATAGCCCCCTAGATTGGTCTTTCATCTAGCGTTTTTGACTACTACGAAACCCCGTCTTTGCATTATTGAGAAATCAGGAGTGGAATCCCAGGACCCTTGCAATCCTTTCGTACGTATACGAGTACGTGGTCTAGTAGTGTGTGAATGTACTGTGGTGACTGTGTGCAGACTCTCTACGAGACTCTGTCCTTAAGGATTAGTTTTGTACCTCAAAGTTTTATGTAACAGAATTTCTTGATCGAAACGTTTTATTAGAGTCGCATTCTAAAATCGGACATTTCATATGCAACAACCTAATATCAAAAATTCTACAGATAAGTGGAAATGATATTATTAGTTATACAAATTTTTATTTAAAAAATGTTTGTAGAAGCGATTTTCAATAGCTATACATTAATTATTAATTATTGCCAACCGTATAGGATTGTTTAATTATACCTCTCATATCTACATAATGTACTGCAAAAAAAGTGTTCAAAGTAACCGAAACGAGAGATTCTTTTCTTTGTGTCGTACTGATAATAACATTTAAACAAATGTAAAATATCCAAATTGTCTCGTGTGAATCTCATTAGCATTAAGCAGTACGCACACTCCGTTTTAATTACGTTTTTCTCTACAATCTCTACCACTTCCGCCGCTCGCGACGAAAAAATCGAGGAGCAAAAGTTTCAAAGGTACACTCCCGTGTAAACTTTAATACGCTCGATACAGACTTTAATTGTTAATTTCAAAATAGAACATACAATATTAGATTAGTCGGCGAGGAACTGTTATAAAATGAACATTTCCATTTTATTTCATTGTAACAAAGATTTTGAAATTGTTCCAAATTTGTATTGTTTCATTTCTGTTAAATTTGATCATCATACAAAATCTTCACCTATGTCTGACCGCATGAATGAAATTAAGCGTTTCACCACAAATGGTTAATATTAATCATTCCGATCATTTGTAGCCGGCGGATTTTATGCATTTATAACAAAATTGAATGGGGAAGACTGGGGCTAAAAGTTCCGATTTTGAAGGAACAAATAAAATAACGTAGAAATAGTATAGATATTCTCATCTTTAACGAGTAATTTACCTGAAGAAATTTACCTCTGAAGTTGACCTCGGACAACGGACGATTTTTATAGCTACAGTGGCCGGAATAATGATAGGTTCACTTCAATTTGTTGACATAATGTTGTGTTTAATGCAGAATTTTTTAACAGAATACACAGCTTAATTGAATAACCCAATATTAATTATTATCAACTAGAAATTTTCTATTACAAAACTTGAGATGTAGTTCCGAAATAAACACAGGTTCATTATTACATAAAAAATGTAAAAAAAAAGAAAATAAAAATAACTAAATACTTAGTTGAACCTTCTTTGTGTTTTATAACTTTAAATATTCTGCGTAGAATTGATTAAATTAATTTTTGTAATGTATCGAATTTAATTTCAGACCATGCCTTTCTAATCCCATTTTTCAATTCTGAAACAGTGCTATACTGTTTTCCATTGTCGTATACCTTTCGTGTTAATATTCCCCAAAGATTTTCAATCGGATTCAATCCGGAATCCTTGATGGCCAGTGTAAGAATTCAACTTTTATCATCTCAAAGTATAATAGTTTTTAATTGGTTTTGCACTATAGATTGCTGCATTATCGTGTTTGAATATTAAATTACGTCCACCAATCTTGTCGCCGTATTCATCCAATACGTATTCCAATAGT
Source organism: Lasioglossum figueresi (assembly GCA_028455805.1). Taxonomy (NCBI): domain Eukaryota; kingdom Metazoa; phylum Arthropoda; class Insecta; order Hymenoptera; family Halictidae; genus Lasioglossum; species Lasioglossum figueresi. The sequence continues at coordinate 1,905,612 of CM052191.1, read as the reverse complement.
TTCTGATATTTTTCAGCATTGGCTTTTGAAGGGAACCACATTATCGGAGTCTTACCGTTCCAGCCGAATGCAGCCGAAACCATTACAAATCCTCCTCCATGGGCTCTTGTCATTTTTACATTTCTTTATCACACAGATTGTGCCAGTAATATTAAAATCCATTTGGGCTGTCCAAATTAAATTTTTTTCATCAGAAAAAATCGCCGTCTTCCACTTTTCGCTCCATGACACATGATATTCTGCAAACTTTAATCTCTCCTCCTTGTGCAATTTAGTTAGCGGAGGTTTTTCGCTTTTTTAGAATATTTAAATGTCCCACTCGATCTCAGAACTTGCTGTACACGTCGAACACCAATTGGCAAGTCTACTTCCACTTTTATTTTAGTACACCTTTTACACCTTTTTCCCTGTGTGTTAATTCTTTGGAAGACCTGTAGATTTTTTACTGCCGTATTTTCTTTTAATTTAAAAAAATTGTTTATGACATTTAATGACCTTTTCAATTTTCTTGCAATTTCTCTGTTAAAGAGACTCATATCGTGGAAAGCAATAATTTGGCTATTTTCGTTATCATTTAACGATTTCCCCGTGTGATTGTGCTTTAATAATATCAAATGAACATAAAATATTTTTTACAATTTTTAAACTTTATAAATCTGTGCACTTACCATACAAAAACGTTTAAAAAATTGCACTATCGATAGTAATTTTTAAATATTTCTCCGTGAACCTAAGATTATTTCATATCTTTTACTTGATAATTTTCAAAGTATTTTTGAACAGGTACGTCTTTACACTAATACTGTTGATAGTCGACTGACTGCTTACACAATGTGAAGAACACATTCTTGCGAAATAAAAACAAATGCCACAGTACACTTACGAAAACGAAAATAAAATTAGAAGCAGTAAATCAGCCAACGCGGTTAGTGAACCTATCATTATTTCAACCACTGTATATACACTCCGCGACAGAAAGTTGGCACACCCCGAAAATTCAATGTTTTAATCGTTTGGACATAATAAATCTAGTCTTTCTTGGTATTTATACATTTTTATTACAAAATAAATTACATTACAAACAATAAAATTAAAGAAAATGTCCGTTTGTTTACGGAAACAAAAATATAACAAAAATCGGTACGGCAAAATGATGGCGCATGTACAAAAAAAATACGTAATTTACGTACATAAAATATATAACATTATGTCTAATACATTGTGTGGCCTCCCTTATTTTCCAGAATAGCCAACATAAGTTTCGGAAGTGACTTAAAGAGGTTTTTAATATATTTTGGCCGTATTTTTGTCCATTTTTGTTCTATGCATGTTTTTAAATCTGCAAGGCTTTGGAATTGTCTTCCGCCTTCGTAAACATGTCTTGCTAGTTGTGCCCAACAATTTTCAATTATGTTAAGATCTGGCGATCTCGTCGGTCACTTTAAGACACTGATTTTGTTTTGCTCAAAGTACTGCTTAACGCATTTTGCGGTATGCACATTTGCATTATCCTGCTGAAATGTAAAATATTCCCCGGAAATTGTCTGTCCGAATTTAGTTAATTGTTCGTGTGTCAAATCTATATAAATTTTGCTGTTCATAGTTTTCTTTATAAATTTTAAAGCATTACTCCTCCGCCACCCATGTGTCTGCGGCTTAATATTCTTTATTCTTTCCACAGATCGTGAAAATAGTGTGCGAAACCATCCGGCCCATCTAGATCGAACCTTTTCTCATCGCTAAAAATAACACGACGCCATCTTTTTCTCCAATATATGTGCTCTTCTGCAAATTTCAGACGCTCCGATTTATGCTGAACAGTTAAAGGTGGTTTTCTTGTCAATTTCATACGAACTAAGTGCGGACATTCTTTTATTATCCTTTGCACATTACGTACATTTGTATGTACGCCAGCTGCTTTAGCGATTTGTCGTGCTGTTCCCGAAGAATTCGAAGCTTCTTCTAAAATTGCACGTTTTCCGCGATTGCTTACCGCTTTCGGTCGACCGGAACTCTCTTTTTTACCGTATCTTTTGGGATTTTTTAATAAATGATATACCACTTTTCTGCTTCGATGTATAATGCGTGCAATTTTTGAATCTGAGTAATTCTCTTTATGCAATATCAAAATCATTTTTATTTCAACATCGGATATAGATTTTCCACTACCCATAGTGTAATTTCAATAGAAGATAATAAGAAACACGCACAATATTTAATGCACGGTAAAATAGTACACGATACAAACTGTCTGACGGTCTAGTGTTAACTGCAGAGAAAGAATTTTAAGACTGTGTCATCATTTTGTCTCGTCGGTGACCCCGGTTGTTTACATTTAAACTAGAATCTGTAACCTCCGCTCAACTCCGTCGGTGTAAATAACCTTGAAGCTCCACCGAAGTACATACGTAAGTACATAAGTAGAGAAACGTATCAAATTTCATCACAATTTTCAGAAATAGCAATATATACGGGTGCGCCATCTTTTTGTCGCGGAGTGTACATAATTGGCAATGCTTAGGACGGTTCGCAGCTCTAATTAATAATTTATAAAAATTTACTTTCGATGATATCTCGTGTAGACACATTAGTCTTTCCGATATGAAACAGCTATTCAGTTAGTTTAATTGCCACAAATTGATTACTTAAATGACAGTTTGGATGTTCCCGGTCAAAAATGACTCCGGTACAGCACTCGGAGGGTTAAACCATTAAATAAACTCTGTAAGTACGTGAAATAAAAAAAAGATTCAAGTACCTAAATTGTATTGAGTTTAATGAGAGGTATCACATAACAAAAAATCAATACTAATTCTTATTTAGAAAAATGTTGGGGCCACCCTTTTCTCCCCACCAAAAAATTACCACAAACACCTGTCTGTTTCTCGCTCGGCTAAACTCGGGGAAAGCCGAGTTTACCCGAATAGCGTTTCACCTAGGAGCGTGACGGATCAGACTCATTCAATGCGCAGCAATTGTGTACGCGCCGCACAGTGGGCTGGATCGAAAAATTTAGTGACATCCTGTTATAACTCTTGAACCATAAGAGATATCGGGATGAAATTAGCACTAAAATTCATTTTAAAAAATAGTCAATTTTAACTGCAGACAAATAAAAATTTTTTTATTTTGTTAAACAATCATTTTTAATTAATTTTGATTGATATTTTTTATTAAAATAAAATTGTTTAAGTATAATCTTTCAAACTATTTTTGACTTACCGAATATGTATTTTATATTTACATTTCATACATGTAATTATTACATTCAACAAATATTGTCAGATATAAAATGTAATCTAATTAACTTATCACTTTATCTGCGTAGATGATTAAATTAACAATTCTACTGCTTCAGGATGTAAGGTTTTCACCTTTTTTTTAACTGACTCGATCCTTAACATTGAAAGCAACGGATCGGAAGTTAACGGTAGTCTGTAAAATATGTCGTTATTTGTATTTGTTCTTGAAGTTTTCCTACTATTTCTGCTCCCACATTTCTTAAAATCTTTGTGTCGAGTTTTCTTGTGCTGTCTTCGCTAAGTTGGCCAATTGGTACTAAGGCATATTTTACAATATCTGCACTATGCATGAGCAGTTTGTGTACAGAAGCTGGCATATAGTACCACCCATAATTTTTAACGTAATGTTCCGCTGTATCTAATGTATACTTTCGTAATTTTTCCTGGTTTATTTTATGTGGGCAGGAAATGACCTGTAAAATCACGTGGAACCTTTTAATCGATGGTACATCGATTCCTGTTATTTCCGCCGAGATTTCCGGATATTGAAAAAACCGTCTAGCGGTATTCCCATCGTTCGACGATCCCCATCCTTGCTTAACATAATCAACGAGTAGTCCAGTTTTTTCTTTAAATTTTCTTTGAATTTCATTTTTCCTTTCTTTATGAATTTTTTTTGTGTCCGGTGTGTTAACAATCCATTTTTTAAATGGTAAATTGTATGAAATGTGTAATAAACACTCCATGCACCGAATCCATGCACGAAGCGAGGAAATGCCAGAAGAATAATTGGTTTTATTGCACGATTTAACTGTTTATTTCTAAACAGTTGACTAGAAGAGTCTCCTAATTGTTAACTATGATTCAACGACAGATATACTTACCCAAAAACAGTGATACTCGCTAAGTAAAAACTAAGAAACTATCAGTCAAGTTATATTATTACCGTTCATTATATTTTTAACAATAAAATTAATAGATTAATTATATTATTGTTAAAAATTGCATGCTTCTTTTAGGTAGGTACGAACGTTTAATGCAATTGCAAAAATATTCATATTTCGATGGTATATATATAATCTTTATTCATAAATATATGCCTTCCGGCGTTACATTTCTCTCTCCTTCCTTCCTTTCTCCATTCTTTAAACCTCTACATTTTCTTAATTTAATTTAACCCCCTCTACATTTTATCCTTTTCCCTTCTTACCCTCCATGTCCTTCACTATTTCCATACTGTTTATCTTAATTTAATTCTCCCACTCCTCCCTTTCCTTTTTCTCTACCCTTTCTCTTTTTTCTTTTAGCTTCCTGCCCCATTTTGCTCCTTTCCCCTTTTCATCCAAGATTTCTTCTATTTTTCCTTCTATTTCTTCCATCTCCCTGCATCTCCCTACGAGATGTTCCAGCGTCTCCTCCTCTCCTCTGCACATCCTGCATACTTTCTTCCCTTCTTTTTCCCAGAATTTGTTTGCCCTTTCTTCGTTGCCGCACCTCAGTCTTGCCACTATCGTCACGCTATCCCCTTTTCTTCCTCTTTTTCCTGTCAGGTATCTCGGTCTCCCCACCGTTCTTATTTCCTTGAACCTGGGAACGCTTCTTGATTTCCATACCTTCTCTATCCTTTCCTGCTCTTGAGCCTCCCTATCCCTACATATCACTCTCTCCTCTATTGTTTCTTCCCCTTCTTCTCTCAATCTTGCCACCTCTTCCGTCCCTAAACCGCATCGCCAGAAATACCTTTTTCTTTCCTCTCCCCATCTATCTAGTTTTCCCTCTTCTTCGTCCTTTCTTCTTTCTCTCCAACATTCCTTCAGTATCTTTCGGTTATTTCGATGGTATTTAATTACTTATGTATTACTATATACGAGTTGCTATACGCCAGGCGACGCGTCCCGATAACTTTAAACAATCATAATTTCTGAAGTCGGATCGGGTCGGACGTGAATTTTGTGGGGATACGTAGAGGAAGGTCTACCGAAAATGATCTAATTTGTCCGACGAGGTCCAATTAGGTCCATTAAAAGATATACCTTGCAAAATTTAAGAAAGTACATAGATTTTATTAATTTCATTACACATTAATTTTTAATAGATTGCGAGCAAACGTCCTCAACTAACAGCGTTAATTGTTACCCCAAAGGACTGTTTTTCATTTGCACAAAAGAGCCAGGAGAAATATTAAATAGGGTAATCAGGACACCTCGATGAAAAGAAGCAATTTCTCGCTGAAAAATACTGCATCCCAAATATCTATCTTTGTGAATTTATATTAACTATAGTTTTTGTGGACAAACATTAATTCTTTCAGCTTCGACGTTGATGCACATTTAGGAAGCAATACACATTTATTAGAAATCAATATGAGAAGGTCTGTTTTTTCGTGAAGTGTCACTAAATATTTGCGATCCAGCCCACTGTGCGCCGGTGTGCCTAAAGAAGTTTCCACTTCAAAAATATAAAATGGAACTGAAAATTGAACGGAGAAAAATACCGGTTGAATATGCGTTAATCTCTACTTCATTTTCAGATCATTTTCGTCGCGAAAAAATATTCATGGTGACGAGCAATGGTTACAAAATTGGATAGGTTCGGGGGGATCTCATAATGGCGAAGACGGTAGCGAGAGGAAAAGGAATGTGGGACTGACTCTAAACAATTCTGAAAGGATATAAAATTTGAGTATTCCTCGTGAACGTCTCTCGAGGATCACACGTTCCCGTTTGAGGAACTGTATCATCGTTGTTCGTTTCCTCTTGAAAAATAGAAACAAAGAGGGGGGCGAAAGTGCGCTTCGCTCGAGCACAAACGAGCAGACAGTCGGGATCGAGGAATAAAGCGGCACCCATCTTTATTCACGATACACGAACGCCGAGTGAAAGACGAGCAGGTTGGCTCGCGACCAAACGGAGGTGAACTAGCCTCGCAAAAAGTTAATACTAATAACTTTGATGAATTTCGTTGCTGTGAGTTCTAGCGGCTAATGATCGTACAGATTAATTACACTCTCGTAAAAACGTTAAGCTGCATCCATACGCTGCACGAATGAGTCAGAACAATAGGAAACATATTCGGAAGGATGCGTGGATTGCAATTCAAATAAAATTATATTTAGAATAGAAACAGACATTTTTTTGCAAATATGTTAATTTGAAATTTGATAGAATTGCTCGTAATACTTTTGTAATGTGAATTCAGAAGCGATATATTATTATTAGGTCCAGTCACACATAATATTAGAGTTACCTGGTAAATGGCAACAAGTCCTTGCATGTAATTACGAATATACATATAATTGATTAAGATACAACTCTTGCCTATTTTATTGATAAATAAAATTATCATAAATTACATCGTCATTACAAAAAAATCAAAATTAATTTCTTCGACGCCTCTTTACCTCTTTGTAGGTGTATTATGTAATATTAAACATTTTTGCATTCAAAAAATAAAATAAAATGCAATATAAACTTTTATTTTATTTGCGTTATATTTGCTAGAATTGTTTTATATCAACGTAAATATGAAAAAATAAATTTCCGATGTCTTTAACCTGTGCTCAACATTTTTATAATGTTATTATGAAACTTTTCATCGGGTAATAAACGAAGTTTTAGCAAAGATAAATTTTCACTTGCGGTTTTATTGCAGGTAAAAGCGGGCATTGCCTTTCTGGTAAAAACTATTTCCCTCCTCCGCTTCCGTCATAAGTTCTAATGTAGTTTTACTTTGAAATCTATTCATTGTCGAAACTTTATGACTCATTTAGTCGAAACAACTAACAACGACTACAACCGCGTTTAAATGGCTCCTATTAATTTCAGTACTTAACCTGTCATAATAATCCTTAAATGTGCGCAGAAGATAATAAATTTGTTCGTCGTATTTTGACATACACTGGGTCCATTAAGTATATGAATACTTTTCGAATTCTGAAATCGTCGATATTTAAATCGCGATATTTTCGTTGGATACGATAGTACAACAATAATCCTAGTCCCATGTTAAGTCGAAAATCGAAAAGATCCAATATATTTGAAATTATAACAAAGTTAACGCTTATATTATAACGTTCTATTCCGTGAAACATACTGCACATTAACGCTAAATGTGTGCACTCGCGATGGGAGGGCAATGAACATTAAAAACCTGAATTAAAATATCCTCTGATTTATAAACAAATTATATGTGTCACTTTAAAGAGCCTATCCGGAATTTTATAATGCATTCAATTATTGGAAAGAGGAGTCGTAAATTTGATCTCGGGTATATTGCGCGGCAAATCGATCACTTTTGTACGCGATGTCTGGGATTTTGTTTAAATTGAAATATTCGACGGTCTGTATGGAAATCGATGATATGTTTGTGTCGCTACGTGCTACGTAATGGAATCTAATTGCCCGACATGAAATTAATTAAATACACAGCAGGGATTTCAATGTTGTTCAAATAATAATAGATGCATCGAGATAGATAAATGAACATTCGCCGTATATACATTGATTTAATGGTTACTAGTTAATAGATAAATGTTAATGTGATAGATAGCCTTCATACAAAGTAAACATTTTCTGCATCATGTGTACAAGGTGAGTCACCTAACGTTTATACCTCAAATATCTTTGTTGTTTTTAAAGATACATTGAATGTCGTGAGAACAAAGTTAGATGATGAAATGGGGATACCATAGGATACCAAAAAAAATGTTTGTTTCAATCATCTTGTTTTTTCTATCATAGTAGCTATTTAAATAAGACCGGTTCCATTTTTTAAAATAAAGGTAACCTCGATATCTCTTTAAAAAGATGACATAAAAACAAAAATCTTTTGGTATCGTGTGAACTCCATTTTACCATTCAACTTTGTTCTGAAGACATTTAATGTATCTTTGAAAACAACAAAGATGCTTGAGGTACAAACAGATGACTCAGCCTGTATATAATGTTATAAATGAATTGTTAACGTTAACATTTCTCTATTTCTATCGAGAACGTTGGTATTTTTGACTCTGGTCATGTATTCTTTCACAAATAATTCACCCTCCACCTGTATAAGGACACCACACTCCATAAGCATTGACCAGGATTTGTGAGTGAACGAAGGAAACATGTTCTCGCGTATACCATGAAAAATGTACTGTCGGCAAGTGATACATGGAAGATATCCTGGCAACGGTGCAGTATTGTGGTCACGTACACAGACACAGTACCTCTCCACCTTGTCATAGTTCATGGCTCTTAAAATGGTCCCTGATGTCTAACCGAAGCAATAATTTTTCTTAACGTTTGCTTTAGCCCCGTTTTCGCTCCGAGCTTTTATTTCGGTACAGGGTCCTTAGTACTTACGCCACTTGGCAACGTTTCGATCGATAGCGTCGACTTTTCATCTGCCACGGTTCAACCGAGGAGAGTTTTAAAAAAAGATTCATTGTTTATTTCTCAGTAACTGGCTTCTTTCGAGCCGGAATACGTACGAAATCCATAAAGTTCATAAAGAGATGTGGTAAACTGTACGAACGTACCTCTGTTACTGCTAGCTTCATAGTCGCCAGATGGAGGGACTTGACTCGAATCGAGGGGAAAAGGTTACCCTCTCTCTGCCGGTACCAGATTAGTCACGTGACGGTGTGACATATGCACGACAGAGACGACACGCGTCACGTGACAGGGCAGCGGCGGATGCGTGGGGGAACATCGTCGTAGAAGGGGAAGCTAGAGTGGGGAGACAATCTCAATCCGGTGACTCTGTGCCAGAGTTGTGCAGAATTACAATTGGATTACTCCAGGAATTATAATTACAAAGTGATTCAATTAGATTGTAATTCAGTCATATTGTAATTTATAAATCAGATCTTCATTCAATTAAATTACAATGTAATTCGTTATTCATTTGGAGTACAATTATGAAATGCTTTGTAATTAAATTACAATACATTAATAACGAATTACAAGGACGAGGAATAGAAAATACGTAGCATAGACAGCAAACAGGTATATGAAAGAAAAACATCAAAATATATCGCTCTTCTCCAAAGTACTGAGCTATAATTTGGAGAGCTGTATTTTAATTATGGTGTATTTCGATTGCACATCTGATTGAAATAATTAGTAATTGAAGTAATTGAAGGTTTGAATTATGTGATTCAGTTACGACGTAGTTGGATTACTATATAATTGAAATACAATGTAAAACAATTGCGTAATTCAATTACAATGTAATTGAATTAGCACAACTCTGGTTGTGCAGAATTACATTGTAATTCATAATTCAGATCTTCATTCAATTAAATTACAATGTAATTCGTAATTCATTTGGAGAACAATTATGAAATACTTTGTAATTAAATTACATTAATAACGAATTACGAAGACGAGGAATAGAAAATACGCCGCATAGACAGCAAACAGGTACATGAAAGAAAAACAAAAATGTATCGCACTTCTTCAAAGTACTGAGCTATAATTTGGAGAGCTGTATTTTAATTATGATGTTTTTCGATTGCACATCTGATTGAAATAATTAGTAATTGAAGTAATTGAACGTTTGAATTATGTGATTCAGTTACGACGTAGTTGGATTACTATATAATTGAAATACAATGTAAAACCATTGCGTAATTCAATTACAATGTAATTGAATTAGCACAACTCTGGTTGTGCAGAATTACAATTGAATTACTCCAGGAATTATAATTACAAAGTAATTGAATTACATTGTAATTCATAATTCAGATCTTCATTCAATTAAATTACAATGTAATTCGTAATTCATTTGGAGTACAATTATGAAATGCTTTGTAATTAAATTACATTAATAACGAATTACGAGGATGAGGAATAGAAAATACGCCGCATAGACAGCAAACTGGTATATGAAAGAAAAACAAAAATATATCGCACTTCTTCAAAGTTCTGAGGTGTAATTTGGAGAGCTGTATTTTGATTATGGTGTATTTCGATTGCACATATGATTAAAATAATTAGTAATTGAATTAATTGAAAGATTCGAATTATGTGATTCAGTTACGACGTAGTAGAATTACTATATATAATTGAAATACAATGTAATTGAATTACGTCATTCAATTACAATGTAATTGAATTACATTATATTTCAATTACATAGGAATTCAACTACGTCATAACTGAATCACATAATTCAAACCTTTATTACAGTGTAATTGAATTAGCACAACTCTGTGCTCCTAGCTTTCTCTCAATTATACATAACGGCGGATCATTATGCAAAATGAAGAATGTTTGCATTGATTTGAAGTAGGGTCTGCAATACCGAACCAAAAATACAATACCGATATTCGGTATTTTTTTAAACGTTGTACCGGAATACCGGTATTAATACCGGTATTATGAATTTTCAAAATGGTACAAAAAACACAGCTGTTTCTTTACCATATAGATTAGTTTTATACAAAAAATATAAACAATTTTGTTATGTACAAATATAAAATAAAGGAACAAATGTTATAATCAAATATTATTAATAAGAGCAGTAAAATAATAAGTTTTAACATTAGAAACAGAAAATATAATATGAAAAATAAACCATTACATAGTATTATAATACAATAAAGGAGCAAAACGTATAGTATTATTATTAAGAAGATACTAATAACTAAGAGTAAATAGTATAGATGCTAAGAGTAAATATAAAATCTTGTTGTATAGTCTATTATATTGTATAATGTCTATTAACCCTTAGCACTCGAGCGACGCCTCTGAGGCGACATTAATAATTGCTGTACTATTAATTAAAATATTGTTTACATTATTAGATCTGTCGGTATCTAATCAATTACTCAACGTTTAAGTATTGTATGAAGTATTACATCAATTTCATACCAACCAAATTTAAAAAATCACAAAGTATGAAAATATTCTAGATTGCAAGAAATGTTTAATTTTCCAGTTAAAATAGCTCCGAGTGCAAAGGGTAATAGAAAAAGACATTAGCTAATTTATTAACTGCATATTTTTGAAATTTAATTGTAAAGAACATAATGCATCCATTGAACTGTCGTTAAGCCTGGAACGTATTTTTCTGCACAAATTACCTGCAGTTGAAAATGCTCTTTCCGCATCCACGCTGGTTGATGTTACTGTTAATAATGAGCGATACACTTCCTCTAAACAAGCACACACATATCGTCAGCGGAGAACTCTTATAAATGTGAGGTTAGGTTTCAGCAAATGACAAGACAGCAACTGATTGATGTTGGTACTACTGTAAATACGTATTTCACATAAGAGTAGATGTCCAAAAAAGATATTTATTATTTATAGCCAATACCGAAAATACCGGAATTTTACCTTAGCAAATACCGGTTTCACGTAATTGCAAAATAGCACGAAATACTGGTATTCGGTATACCGGTGTACCGGTATTGCAATCCCTAATTACAAGACACAGGAGCCAAATAAAAATTGTATTCCTCTTTTAATTATCCTATTAAGCTGAAACCTAACACATTGATGTCCTTAAATATTTTTTGCATGTCCACTGCTTTAAATTGTACGTACCAATTTTGGTCATAAATGCATAAAATCCGCAGTCTAATAATAACAATTGTTAGAAACGAAGAATCTTCCGCACAAATGTTTACTGCCACGTGAACGATATTATTTACCAGAACGTACATTTTCTTCCGATATCATGTAGAAACACAAAGAAACATATAGGATGTGCTATCTTTGTGTCCCTAACTGTCATCTGAATCAGCCGCATCCTCATCAACCGAAACATCTGTTAGGGAGTCGCTCTATACTGCATTATTTAAGTCTATAACAACAAAACAGCTTGAGGTGTCGTTGTCACAGTCATCTCCTGGTACTCGCCGTTAGTTGCTTGCAACGCCTCCCCATTCCTCTTGTTCCTCCCTCCCCGCCTTCGCTTCAACATATACAGTGAAATTTAATTACTCCGAGCGGGCACTCACTGAAACTCCACTTGAGCGTGTAATAATTTCGTCGGGAGCTGAGAGGAACGCTGGAAACGAGGAGGCCCCCGACCTCCTTACCGAAGGGAAATTCGTGGGGAGTAGAGATATTCTAATCCTTCCCCCCCCCCCCCCCCCCACCTTTCCCATCCCTCCTTGCGACCGACTCCTCCCTCCTTTTAATCTTTGTCTAAGTATACAGCCTGTGTTTCAGACGATTAATCGAATTCTCGCGTTTTCAGCTTTTTCCCGCGATGTCGGCTGCTGTAATCGTAGCGCCAACAAATTCAGGATAACGCCGGATTTTCCTTGGAATTGTTCAAGTATCGTGTTTGGTTTAAATTTCGGCGCGGAAATTTAATCCCCGAGTCGCACTAAATTACTAGGATTTCAACATCGAGGATTTAGTCGTCGAGATTTAAATTTGAAATTGATCGTTGAAATATGGATCTGAACGTAAATTTGATTGTATAAGTTCGTGTACATTGTACCTAAGTGTATTAAAAATACACTATTATAATACCAATTGTACCTAAGTTCGTGCTTGTTTGGGAAATAGCTGAAGAAATCTGCAAATTCAATTACGTCTACACGTAAAAGACATGTTTTCATATGAATTGGTTTTTCTCTTAATTTTTATCGGCGAATATATTTTGTGTAATATTAAATCGAACGATGAGTGTAAAGTGAAGTTACTTGCTACGATGAGGTAACAGTTATTCAAAGAGGTAACATTATTCAAAGAGGTAACATTATTCAAAGATCACTTTAACCTTTTCATTGTTTATTCCGAGTGACGCTCTTTATCAGAAAGTCGAGTACCGAAGCGTTTATTCCACGCGAATCACATTGTTATTTTAGATGGCTCTACTCACTTAGTCTACTATAAATATTTATGTTTGCGACTGAGTTTTGTTACTTCTTACACGATATTACTTAATTATCTAAACTTCCTAATATCCTAGACTTCTGCATTATTTAATTATCCACACGGCAATATTAATTATTAAAATAAACCTCTGACTACTACACTCACCTTTCGTGTGATATCGATTCAAATGAATACCACTTCTTTTTCTGGTTGTTTATTATGAACTTATTAATTTTAATGAATACTAGATTAGACGTTTTTCCTTTCTTCAGAAGCAAAAGAAGTTCAAGTTGAAAATACAGGGTGAGTCGGGAGGAACAGACCAAACTCCAGGAGTGGATTGTACACAGGAATATAATGTAAAAAAAACTCATATGTTCTTATCCGATTTTCATTTGTTTTGATTTTATAGCGTGATTACAATTAAACAAAATTTCGTAAAAACAAAAAATACAATAAAAACGATTTATTTAATGTAAACCTATACCGATATTTGTTGCACTTGCCTAAAATAACAACACAGAATAGATTAATAACTTGTAAACTATTGCACGTTCAGGGTAACCTCAAATTTGTACGCGTACCTCACACGTGACTGTTTGGCATTGCTTGATTTTGTTCCATATTTTTATTCGCATGTAAAAAACATAATTCTTGTACATTTTCAGGCAACAGTTTGTTAACAGTTGTAACTATATCTAAAACTTTTTGTGTTTCCCTCTTTGTGCATAGAAATTAGTTTCCCTTACGCATTTACATTATTTATAGTACTAAACGCTTGATAGAGTACTATACAAACAATTAATTAAATGTAACTTTATATTAAAAATAGATTATAATTTAAATTTTGTATACACGATGAGCCGCTTGCGTTAGTCGAACTACTTGAAGGTGTTAAACTGCCCGAAATTGTTCTGGGTCCGAAATCGCAATTGTATCGGACCTTCCGACAGTATCGGACTACCCGAGCGTTCGTTTGTTACGGACGTCTGACCGAGACCGCCCGACTCCGACGGACCCGACCCGAACACTCGGACGTCAGATACATAAGACAGTCTGCACACTCCTAGCCGATATCTTTATAAGCATCGATCGATGCTTTTTCTTCAATTGTTAGCACATTTCCTCTCGGCATTCTAATACACCCGAATCAAATTATAAGAAACAGGATTTCTATGAGTTCTGAAACTAATACATTTAGAATATTACAAATTTTCCGTAGTTCTCTGCTCAGAATCCAGAGATATAGTAAGTGACTTTATAGAAACATCGCACTTGTGTTCTGCATCGCGCAAAAAAAAATTAAAACAAACGAAAATAGTGAACATAGCGGTCTAGAGTGCGTAGTCCCTCTATCCGAATGTCAACAAGGCACGAGACCACATACGATAAATCAATAAAAATAGTGATATTTTTCAAATATCTATGAATATGAAGATGACTTTATAGAAATTTCGGCCACTGTAGTACAGTTTGCCCTAGCGCCTCCGCTTGAACCAGGGATGCGAATCCTAACTCGAACCCGGTTCGGGTTTTGTAATCGGAGTAACCCGCCTAACCGGGTTACAGAAGAATTCTGTAACCCGCCTAACCCGGTTACAGAAGTCTCTTGTAACCCGGTTAGGCGGGTTACTCGGGTTAGGAGAACCGAACCGAGTTCGGGTTAGGATTAACCCGGTTAATCCGGTTACACAAGAGTACAGTAGGATCATTAATACCTTTGTAACTTTTAAATGTAAATTTTCGAGGAAGATTCGAAAAACATCGAAGAACTATATGTCACATAAGTTTCATCAAAATCGGCTTGTACCAACTGAATATGTTCCCTTGTCAGTATGCTTTGTTAGGACCGAAGCGCTTCGTTATTTTATTGCTTGCTACGGTCACCATCCGAAATTCAACGACTAGACTGTCCGCTCGACAGTATGGTGTATTGAAAACGAATTAGTTAACCCTCGCAAGGGTAAGGTCTAATAACAATAACTTAATAAATAGCAAAAGGTAAGACGTCGCTTCGTAAAACCGGTAAAGCCCTCCGCGGGAATTAGTAAGCGCGGATCCGAATTCAGGTATGTAAGTAAACTCTCCACCGACCATCTACCGTCTCCTTAGTAAAACGTTAAACCAAAGACCTAACCTAACCTTCCTGTTTAGATAGTAAGATTATTTTCCGGACTAAAATTTATTTTAAATGATCAACGATCTAGATTAAATAATGATATTTTGGACGACATTATGGTCGTCCGAACAAATACATTTTCATAGTTTTGTGTTTTTGCGTGCGTGCGTTGTGTTCGTGTATGTGCGCTTTTGTGTGTATGTGTAAATAGAATATTGGAAGTGTGGATTGTATGTGTATGCAATATTGAGATGCGTATTGTAACATTTGAAAGACTAATAAAGATAGCGCATTCTATGTTTTCAATAGCTAGAAGTATGTATCTTACCTCACTACTAACCCACTCGGAAGCGGGTTAACCCGCTGTCTCTAGGCTCCGAAACCCGCTCTGTGCGGGTTAACCCGCTTCCGAGCGGGGTTAACCGGCCCTCTCTGGGCCCTAAGATCCGTTCTCTGCGGGTTAGTGTGGGTTAGAGAAACCTCGCTCGGTTAACCGGGTTTGGGTTAGGGTTAGTCCGCAGTACCCATGGGGGCGCCCGTACAAGGTAGTGATGAAGAAGCTACGACCTTGGGCGCCCCCGGCAACGGAGCAGCTTGACCCCGAGAATTTGGGGCGGGTCATTTCCACTCTCTTCCCTCCTGATGGGGGGAGGGAGAACGACCCGCCCATTCCCCCCGCGGCCCAGTCCAATTGGTCCGCGGATCTCGGGGTCACCGAATTTGAGCTATCCCAGGCTACCCAGCGCATCCGGGATGGGGGTCGTAAGGCCCCCGGACCAGACGGAGTTCCCGGATGCGTCCTGGCCTTGATCTTGGACGTCCTTGGCCCGGCTTTCAGGCAGATCCTCGATGCCTGTATGAGCCGGGGCACGTTCCCCCGTGAATGGAAGGTCGCCAGACTCGTCCTCCTCCAGAAGTACGGTAGGCCCGCAGATTTTCCCTCTGCTTATCGGCCCCTGTGTCTCCTCGACGAGGCGGCCAAGGTCTTCGAAAAGATCTTGGCAGATCGCCTCGTCGAGCACCTGTCCAGTGGTGGTCCCGACCTAAGCGACAACCAGTTCGGGTTCCGGAAGGGGCGGTCAACGATCAACGCGATTCGTCGATTGGCCGCCCACCGGGACAGGGTTGTCGCCAATGGCGGGGTGTTGTTGGCAGTCAGTCTTGACATCTCCAACGTCTTCAACACCCTGCCCTGGTCGGAGGTACTGAGGGCCCTGGAACGCTTCCAGGTCCCCTCGTACCTCCGGGACGTCATTCGGGACTACCTATCCGACAGGTGGTACGAGTATCCGGGCCGATGTGGTTGGAAGCGAGAGGAGATGCACCGCGGGGTCCCCCAGGGTGCGGTCCTTGGGCCGCTCCTGTGGATCCTCGGATTCGACGCGGTGCTGCGGGCCATTCTTCCCCCCGGCGCCCACGTCATCTGCAATGCGGATGACACGTTGGTGGTCGCCGAGGGAGATACCTGGTGGAGGAGTCGGAGTCTGGCGGCGGATGCGGTGGCCTGTGTCGTCGGTGAGATCCGGAAGCTGGGGTTGGAGATTTCCGCCGGCAAAACCGAGGCAATGTTTCTTCATGCATTGCCTCGGGGCCGGCGGTCCCCCCAGGTCCGGATCCGTGTGGGTGATGCCTCTGTCGAGGTGAAGGGCGAGATGAGTTATCTCGGCCTGACCCTCGACAGCCGCTGGTGCTTTCAGCAGCACTTCGATCGTGTGGCCCCCCAAGCCGAAAGGGTGGCAGCCGCCCTAGGACGGCTGTTGCCCAATATTGGGGGGTCCGATGACCGGATTCGCCGCCTCTATGCCGGAGCGGTGCGCTCCAAAATCCTCTATGGAGCCCCCGTATGGTCGCAGCAGTTAATGGCCAGTCGGCGCAACCTTCTGCACACGAATCGTGTGCAGCGCCGGCTGGCCTTGCGGGCCATACGGGGATACCGCACCGTCTCCGGTGAGGCGGCATGCCTCCTCGCGGGGATGGCTCCCCTCCAGTTCGTGGCGGCGGAGTGGGCAAGTCACTATGACATTGTCTGCTCCGTTCGCCGAGGGGAGCTTGATCCTGAGGGGGACGAGGTCGAAGTGCTTAGGCACCAGGCCCGGAGGGACACCCTTAGTCAATGGCATCAGCAGGTTGCTGACGCTGACTCGGGTCGTCCCATAGTCCGGGCCCTCCTGCCCATTCTGGGAGAATGGTGTAGGAGGCGGGTAAGGCTCACCTACCGCCTCACGCAGGTGCTCTCCGGGCATGGTTGCTTTGGAGAGTATCTGCGTAAGATAGGGCGAGAACCGACGGCACAGTGCCACCACTGTGGCGAGGAGCAGGACTCGGCGCGGCACACGCTGGAAGAGTGTCCGGCGTGGTCCATGTCGCGTCGGGTCCTGCGGAGGGAAGTTGGTCCGGACCTCTCGCTACCGATCATAATCGATAAATTGATCAACGGCGGGAGGTCCTGGACGTCCGTCGCCTCCTTCTGTGAGGACGTTATGTCTGAGAAGGAGGCGGCGGAGAGGGAGAGGGAGAGGAACCCCCTCTCCCAGAGGAGAAGGGCCCGTAGGGGACGTCCCCCTAGGGGCAGAAGAACTGTGACGGCCCTAACCCTTTCCCTTGTCCGATAGCCTGGCGGCGGTGGGATGGCCTAGGCCACTCTCACCGCCGTCATAGAGTGGTCCTCCGATGGGGGTTTTTTTTTGTTGGGACGGGTGGGCCGTGCGGGCGGGGTGGGGAGCATGTTTGCCTCCTGCCCAGCCCCGTCCGTGCGGTCCTATAACCCCCTTCCGGGGTGTTTTGTTGGGACGGGTGGGCCGTGCGGGCGGGGTGGGGGGCATGTTTGCCTCCTGCCCAGCCCCGTCCGTGCGGTCCTATAACCCCCTTCCGGGGTGTTTTGTTGGGACGGGTGGGCCGTGCGGGCGGGGTGGCGGGCATGTTTGCCTCCTGCTCAGCCCCGTCCGCACGGTCCTATAATCCTACTGGGGTTTATTTGGGGGGGGGGGTCCGGGGGCGGGGGGGGTGGGGTTCCAGCGGGAGCACTTGCAGCTCCCCCCTCACTTTTTCTCCCTTGCCTCCCCTTTGGATTCCCTTTTTCTTTTTGTAGCGCGTGCGGCGACCTCCTCCTTCGGCCATGATGTGGGCCTTCGGGCCATGCGTCCGAGCGAGGGAGGGGGTCTCCGGGAGTTGCGGGTGGACCGAGCTGGGGCCTCGGGAAGCTCAGCCGAACAACTCCTGGGAAGGGGGACACCGTGTAGTGACCTGCACGGGGTCCAAATAGAATAGATTAGCTTTTTGCTGGGGGGGGAGCTTCTCTCCCCGGGATGGGGCCTTTAAGCCAGGGGCTGGAGGTGGTCGGTGGCATTCGTTCACGAGATCCCGACCACCTCCCACTTAGCTCAGCGAGGTCACCGTAGGTATAGGTTAGTGGGTATGTCTGATCCTTCAGGTCAGAAGAGCCCCACATAACCCCGAACTCCCCCAGGAGGCCGGGGTATGCGTAATAGCATTGGATTCTTACGTAAAAAAAAAGGGTTAGTCCGCGGTACGCATCCCTCTACCCTAGAACTGTCGCTCGTACGATGCGACGATGTCGACGATATGACAGTTACGGAGAGACTACGGTATCCAACTGTAGAGGCTATGGTATCGTCAAAATCATCCCATCCAAAAGTTAAGTATCAACTCGACTCAAGTTAGGTGTAAGCAGACTTTAAATAAACGTGGGGATTCTCGGTGCACCGCTGCGATTCGCTACGCATGAAATCCCTTTACTGCCAATCGAGGTGCGGAGTCCGATGGCACAGTGTGCAGTAGCGGATATTGATATTCGTGCTGTCCTCGGATCCCCAGTTAAACCAGCGACGGTTTGTAGCCTGGATAATTTCCAACTAGGACGACAATAACACGATTTAGTGCGGCGTGACATCGACAATAAAAATCCACGATTGCCAGTACCTTATTTTGCGACTTCGGCGGACGCACGATAAATCATGCTAGCTCGGGTGTGGTGTCAATATTACAGCATCCATAATGCGGTAGAAACAGTGGCGCCACTTCAAAAACGATTCTTATACCGAAAATTCACGAATTTACATATCTTAACACTAGGTTTACGGACATTTTTGTAAACCTATCTTTACGGACACCCGTCACATCGACGGGTAAAGGAAACCACGTATTTTCTTTTTAAAAAACCGATTATTATAATTTAAAAACGATTACAATCTTAACAGACTTAAATAATGACAAACAAAGAAGTTTTGTTATTGGATTAGTTATGTTTACACTTCTCGGCGACCGAGGCCTCTCGAGCTCCGCTGTCCTTTTCTACGTTCGGCAAAAGTCAAAGAATAGTATGCCTAGCGGATAATTGTCCCTGGGCAGACCCGTGTTGGGGACAGTTATCGATAAAATACTGTATGGGTTCGAAGCCATCGAAAGACATCTACGTTGAATTATGATTTTTATTTAGTATCTACGTTCCAACAACTTTTACAATTGTCACCAGAAAAATAATTTCATGAAAAAAACGGTTTACTACGATTAACCGTAGTATCCGTAGAGATAGGTATACTTACATCATACAGAATTCTGAAATTACAAGGCTGGGGGGGAAATAAATTTGGGTATATGTTCGTCTCATTATACCGATAATTGTCAGCATAAATTGGAAAAGAATTAATAGTTATGGTTTTTGTAATTTTGCTCGTGAAGTCCGAAATCCGTCAAAATGACGGTTCCCGTGAACCTAGTGTTAAGCAAAAAACATGTTATTTTATGCACATTATACTGAAACGAGGCTCGTAAATATTTCACCATGATTACCACTAGTGTAGAGGCTGTATAAAAAGTAATGGTCATCCGTCCTAGGAGTGAAACTTGCCGCAAAATTGTTTATAAAGAAAATTGTTGTTAAAGTTTGTTTTTACATCAACAACTACTCATCGAGAAGAGAAGAAGTTTGAAAGAAACCATATGTCGCAATCAAATTGTTATCGAGCTATAAACTGTTAGAGTTTTTGCAACATTTGATTGTGTGGAGTTATACATACGTGCACTGGTGGAATTAATTCCGGACACTTTGGATAAAAATATTCTTTATTTCATATTCGTGCAGAAAATGTATATTGTGCCATGCTAAATTGATACCGTAACATTTTCATTGTAATCTATAATGTTTATATTTAATATTTATACATCACTTGGTTTGTAAATGTTTTAAAATTTTAATTTAAAAAAATCTAAACTGTGTTGTTAGTTTTGTTTTTGCACCTGGCAACACGAAACATCGCATGATGCGAAATAGCCAATTACAGTCAGGCATTGTGTTTTCAGAAGTGAGGACCTCGGTAAAGTTCTTAAAAGTGTGAATGACGAAACGTGTTGAAATTGTAATTTTTATTGTATACTAAACGTATGGCTGTAAATGGTCTTTTTACTGATTTTTTTTATATAAGCGACGCCCTAAAATTAGAAAGCAATGATTAGAATATGAAATATAAATGGTTATACAGGGTGTTCATTTGAAAACTTTCCAGCCGAGTATCTCGAAAAGTATGAAAGATATTTAAAAAAGTGTAAAACACGTGTCCAAGGATTTCGAGGGGGAAAAATGGGGGCAGTATCATTTTTTTATTTGTGTGGCGTTTCAAGGTCATTCGAAGGTCAACTTTGTTTTTTCAAATGGAAACCTATATTTTTTATTATGGGATCTTATTGTACGTAAAAAGAGCAGCAATTTTCGTAGGATACATTTTTTTATCTACGCTGTGATTGGTCCGTGTTTTTCGTTAATAACTCCTAAACAAAGCAGCGGACGCCATGTTTGCAAAGGAAAATGTCGCTTCAAATCATCTCAGGAAGCTTCCATTTCCGAATATTGAAGGAATTTTGAGACACCCGGTATAGTAAAATTCCTCCACAGATGCTTTCTGCTGAAGAAGCACGTATCGCACTCTCCTAACCGTGTTATTTATCGAATGTCCTCTTAACTGAGAAAAAGCACCGTTCAAGATATGATAATAATACTGTGGCCGGACGCATCTTCGTGTGTCATGCGCAACAACGTATAGATTAGGTTCGCTCGATCGTATCGATCGGTAACCGATTCCTTCATGGTCCGGACACACCATTCAGGCCACAATTTTTGATGCGATGAAGTATTTTATCGAAAACACGGTTCTCCGAGTAAATTCTATTTCTCTGGATCGCTCCAAAAAAATGTAAATAAATTACAAATGTGTAGGGGAAGAGGTTGGGTTGTGAGACGGGTTGGGTTGTCTGTAGGGTTTGCAATACCGAACCAAAAATACTATTTTATTAAACGTATTTTAAGTTTAAGTGTATTTTTTTAAACGTTGTACCGGAATACCGGTATTAATACCGGTATTAGGAATTTTTAAAAAGGTACAAAAACACAGCTGTTTTTTTACCATATTTATTAGTTTCATACAAAAAATAATAGACTATAAAAATATAAACTATTTTGTTATGTACAAATGTAAAATAAAGGAACAAATGTTATAATCAAATATTATTAATAAGAGCAGTAAAATAATAATTTTTAACATTAGAAACAAAAGATATAATATGAAAAATAAACCATTACATAGTATTATAATACAATAAAGGAACAAAACGTATAGTATTATTATTAAGAAGATACTAATAGCTAAGAGTAAATAGTATAGATGCTAAGATTAAATATAAAATCTTGTTGTACAGTCTATTATATTGTATAATATCTATTAATAGAAAAAGACATTAACCAATTTATTAACTGCATATTTTTGAAATGTGATTGTAAAAACCATAATGCATCAATTGAACTGTCATTCAGCCTGGAACGTATTTTTCTGCACAAATTACCTGCAGTTGAAAATGTACTGTTAATAATGAGCGATATACTTCCTCTAAATATTTGCCTCCGCGGTAATGTGCCTTGATCGGAAACCGCACACATATCGTCAGCGGCGAACACTTATAAATGTGAGGTTAGGTTTCAGCAAATGACAAGACAACAAAAAGATTGATGTTGGTGCTACTGTAAATACGTATTTCACATAAGAGTAAATGTCCAAAAAACATATTTATTATCTATAGCTAATACCGAAACTACCGGTATTTTACGTTAGCAAAAGCACGAAATTGCAAAAAAGCACGAAATACCGGTATTCGGTATACCGGTGTACCGGTATTGCAATCCCTAGTTGTGAGACAGTCGTTTTTATCCATCGCGCAATCGCGATAATTCCAATCTGTCTGCTGTCAAATTTTTGTTTTGACGTCTGCTAGTTTTTGTGCTAGCACCGAGGTGTATAGACGTGTTGCTTATATCAGATACGGACATCGTGTGTAAACACATCGTGTAAAACTTTTACTCATTTTTTTTAAAAACATTATTTTCTTGAGTGAATCAATTGAAAAAGGTGAGTGCGATGCATTTTCATTTAGCGTTTTCCTTACATTTTACGATGTAATATTAAGTTTTGAGCATATACGAGAAAAACATTGTTTTTTCTGTCACATTCGGAATGGCATCGTGGTTGGATTATGAGACACCATAGTGTTGGGTTGTGAGACACTAGTTTTTTTTACTAGAAACGAACTAGAACTGTGAAATATCGTTGTTTGTGTTAGAATTAAGTGTTTATTTGTCATTTAACGTTTGTTTTGGTTTATTTTTTGAATTTATAGTCATCGTAGGGAACAGTCGAGGAAACTCGAAGTCCTCGAATATTATGGTGTGCGTGACTAGACAAAGCTATTTTTGAGAGATAAAATAAACCACCATCCGAAGAGGATGTAGATTTTTGCATCATTTGTTTAAGGTTTTTGCCGAAAAAATTGACCGCTGCCAACTCTATCAAATGCAACACATGCCAGCGCCCTGTTAATTTGAAGTGTGTCGATATGGGCCGACGTTCGTTTTTCATATGCAAACATTGTGACAGCGACTTGGACGACGAAGAGGAAGATCATTATTGAATCCTTCCATTCGTTATATTTTTTTTTACTTTTCTTCGGCATTCTTTGCTTTTTTTCAATTTTTTGCCATTCTTTTTAACTCCTCTGGTCACTTAGTGTCATTAAAATAAATAAAAATTCATTTTTGCATAAAGTTACATGGGTTTTACTTTATATTTTACCACTTTTAGTTGATTTTTCCGAGTGTCTCGCAACCCAGCCACTTTTTTCAGGAAGCCAAAAAACATGTCCTCGGAAAATTGGTCATAAAATTTTACTTGTTGATCAAATCACGAAATTTTTTACATATAAAAGTTGCGTATTTCCTTCACCTTTCCAACGGTATATAAAACTCTTTGATATCTTCATCGAGCAAAAAGTTACAGACCAAAAACAAAACCCGTCTCATAACCCAACCTCTTCCCCTATACATTGTGTCAAAAAAGTACCGAGACATCATCATTTAAACTGCCCGCGTAAGAGGTATTGAACAAATTTTTTGTTTCTAGAAGTTAATAGAACTGTAAACTATTACAACGCAGATTTTGAGCTCGATCTGTCACACAGTTTGTTTACAGCTGCCGAGTTTATCGGTCTACCCCAAAAGTGTTCCGCGATCGTTACCATGAAAAAAAAAATTGAACAAAGAGTTTGCCTGAAATTTTCTATTGCCAACGAAATTTCTTGTACCGACTCGTTGAAAATGTTGAATAAGGCCTTCGGTGATTCAATTATATCGAGAGCACGAGCATACGAGTGGTACAATGCGTTCGAATCGTGGATTTTGCATCACGACAACGCGCCATCTAACAAAGCGACCGTTATAACCGAATTTTTGGTGAAATATTCGACAATTGTTATCGACCCAGCATCGTATTCGCCAGATATGGCCTCCAGTGACTCTTTTTCTTATTCCCCTAATTCAAATTACCCCTTCGAGGTCGCCGTTTCGAGTCGGTGGAGGCCGTGTCACAAAATTCGTTGAAGGAACTGAAGGTCGTACCAGAAAACGCATATAAGAAGTGCTTCGATGATTGAATTTTGCGCTGACAGAAGTGTATTGCCTCGGAAGGTGCGTATTTTGAAGGCGATAAAATAAAGGTTGAGGAAATATGAAAGTTTGTGTGTTTTATTGAAGATGTTTTGATATCTTTTTGACATAATGTAGCATAGGTTCACGTTCGCTAGAAAATTATGATTTGAATATTTTTTAATAACTCGAGGAAGTAAGTAGAATCATCATGAAGAGAAGATGGAAATTCACAAGGGAATCTGCATGTATACAAACACGAAGCGCTAGAACGAACAAGAGAGATCTGGGCTTATGTACACGAGAACAATGCAGGTAAAGAGATACCGGGACAAATACGCGTGAAATATTCGCAGAAGGTAGCGCGCACTCGTTCGACCACGAAAAGGACACGTCGCGTCGCGCGTCGCTGCGTTATTTCGAGACTACATGCTGCGCTCCTTCCATTGAATGCAGTTATAACCATTTCCCTCGGCTTGTCGAGCTGGTAAATGTCCCCGAGTTCCCAGGAGTTTTCATATGTAACTAATATGCTTCGATTATGATACCGACTCACTTGGCTCTGACTAGTCGCGTAATTACCGCCGTATTTAGCGGGATGCGAGATTAAACGAATTCGTATTTCGATTTGTTTAAAAAACATACACGACCTCGTCGGTTTCGAAAAAAATGTCTAATCAAGCTGATCAGAAACAGATTTATGCTGGTTCTATGCAAAAATTCTATGCACAAAAAATGAGAGGATCTATAAAAAAATACCTTAAATTGTGGAGGTTTAAGTGATAAGGGCAAATTGATTAATAGATTGTTGAACGAATGTCAACAGCAATTCTTGTTATCGGAAGAAATTCGCTGGGATAAGGAACAAACGAGAAAAGAGAAAAATATTTGCACAAGAGAAAACAAATATTAGGTTGGATGATGATATAACTCCGTAATAATATAAAACGTGATTGCATGAGACTGAAGTTTTCTCCAACATCTCTACGGTATAAAGGAACAACAACAGTTAAAAATAAAGCTGTCCAATAGCTGTGGTAGTTGCGTGGATGAACCAAATGGTGTTCATGCTTACTTTGACAGTGACTTAGTTCACTTGTTCTCTGATGAAAGTGTTAACGGCCTTCCGCACGAACCCAGGCGGGCGGACCAGCACACACGTAAGCCGAATCAACTTGCCCGGAAGAAATAATATTGAGGCTTCCCTTGTCTCTTCACACGAGCCCTGGCGAGTCAGCTCACCTTTGTCGCCCAACTTGCTCGCCACATCCCGTGTAGAAAGGAAATAGTAAATCCAAAGGTTGTATGAGGAAATGCTTTCAGCATTGTGGAGGTTTAATTGCTTCGTAAGCGATCGTCACTTACTTCAAGTTGAGTACAAACGTTGGTCCAGGTGGACTTTATTAAGGTGGTAGACTCGTTTCCAGGATTGCAAGATGCGGGATTATCGTTCTCATTTCTCGGTAATACAAAAATGGGAGTTTTCAGTAGTCAAAAGCGCTAGATAAAAGATCGATCTGGGGCACTGTCGCCCTCGAAAGTCCAATTTTTTCGTTTACAAGGCGTAATTTGCATTATTCGGTAGCATGTAGCTATTTCATAGCTATTTTCATAACTACATGCTGCCGAATAATGCAAATTACGTCTCGTATATTAAAAAATAGGACTTTTGAAGGTGATCGCGCCCCGGCTTGATCTTTTATCTAGCGTTTTTGACTAGTCAAAAGCCCCATTTTTGTATTATCGAGAAATGAGGACACGAATCCCGCACCCTTGCAATCCTGGAAAACGGAGTCTACTCCCTTAACCCTTTCACTACCGTGGACGAGATATCTCGCTTCCACGATGTCGAAGAAACGATGCTATGGACGAGATCTCTTGTTATCATGCTGCCTGACGTACGATACTATGGACGAGACATTTCATGAGTTTATCATACAATACCATGGACGTGATACAGTAGCGGACAAAAGTTTAAGACGACTATCTTTTCAGTAGATTATCACATTTTATTAGAGATGCTAAATTATTTATTAGTTATAAGTAGTATTTGTAACTTGAAAAGAAAGTAACGTTGCAATGAGTTGTAACTTCGGTGGTGGCTCATTAACGATTTGCGCTACATTCAGAGCCAATAAAAAACAATCTGTCGAATTAATCATAAAATGAATTCGACACAATACAGGGTGGTCCGTTTAAGTAAGAACACCTAAATATCTCTTCAGGTTATTGTGATGCAAAAAATATTTGTTACGTAACGTGCATGGTGTCGATGGACCAAATATTTGGCACGACTATATTTTTCCGAGGATCATTTTTTTCGGAGTTGTCAAGGTCATCGGTGTTTTTTGATACACAACTACATTTTTCTTTATCGCATCGTGTAACCGATGGAAAAATGCATTCGGATATGTATAATAACATGATCTTGAAATGACCTTGATCCTCGAAAATTAAAGTTTTACCTAGAACCGATGTCGAATATCTTCGGCCACGACTCCTGAACCGATGAATGCGACGAAAATATTTTTTATCACACTAAGAATATCGATCAACAGATGTGTGTACGTGTTAACTGTTAATAGAACACTCACGTTCTCTTAAGTTATCATCAGAGATGTTCAAAATGGCGTCCTTTTACGTTGACACATTTTCTGAAACGTGCGATGACCGACTGTACAGATCTTTCAATTGTTTCGACATTAATATCAGCACAAGCTCTAACTATTCGGTTCTTCGTATCCTCTGGTGTAGTTGGTTGTTAATTATGAACTGTTTGTATCAATTTTCCCCACAAAAAGAAGTGCATTGGTGTGAGGTCTGGTGAACGCGCTGGCCATCCTACAACTCCGGTACGACCAATCAATCGATTTGGAAATTTTAAATTCAAAATTTGTTTGACAAGCCGTGTAGAATGAGCCGGACAACCGTCATACTGATACCACATTCTTAATCTGATATCTAGTGGTACATCATGAACAAGCATTTGTAGCTCATTTTGCAAGAATGTTGCATACTCTTCTCCATTTAAAGTACCGTTTATGAAATGAGGACCAATTATTTGATTATTTAATATGCCACACCAGACATTTACACTCCACGGTCTTTGTTTATCCACTAATCTTAGCCAGTGTGGATTGTCGGTTGACCAATAATGCATGTTTCTTAGATTTAGCTGTCCATGGTTGGAGAAAGGCGCTTCATCGGTAAATAGTACTCTTTTAAAAAATGATTGTCATTTTCGTATCGTTGCAAACCCCACCGGGAAAAATTCATACGATTAACAAAATCTGTTCCGTGAAGGTCCTGATGTAACGATAGATGATAGGGATGAAATTTTTCTTCTTTCAATATCCGTATTATGCTTGTTTTAGAAATGCCAGTTTCACGCTCGAGTTGTCTTAAACTCACTTCTGGAGTTTCGTTAACTTTATCGACAATAATTATTTTATTTCTTTCGTTCGTAACAGTTCTGGTTCTTACACGCTTTTTCACAACGGTACCAGTTTCACGAAAATTACTGATCAACTTTTTATAAGTAGAAAGTGATGGACAATTACGGTCTGGAAATTTATCTTTATACATTCGAACTGCTTGCCTTAAACAATGATCAGCTTTACCGTAAATGAATGCCATATCAACTTTCTCTTGCATCGAGTAATTCATTTCGAACAGCACGTCGATACATGGATAGATAAATTGAAACTGATCGGAATTTCAAATCGATAGGTATCATCGGTATTGCGACAGTAAACATGTTTATCTACATTCACGCTCTTGATGTAGAGTCTTGGTCAAAGCCTACGATCTCAACAGACATCAGTTCTAGGTAAAACAAAACCACTAGATATCAGTTTAAGAATGTGGTATCAGCATGACGGTTGTCCGGCTCATTCTACACGCCTTGTTAAACAAATTTTGGATTTAAAATTTCTAAATCGATGGATTGGTCGTACCGGAGTTTTAGAATGGCCAGCGCGTTCACCAGACCTCACACCAATGGACTTCTTTTTGTGGGGAACATTGAAACAAACAGTTTATAATGAACAACCAACTACCACCAGAGGATACGAAGAACCGAATAGTTAGAGCTTGTGCTGATATTAATGTCGAAACAATTGAAAGATCTGTACAGTCGGTCATCGCGCGTTTCAGAAAATGTGTCAACGTAAAAGGACGCCATTTTGAACATCTCTGATGATAACTTAAGAGAACGTGAGTGTTCTTTTAACAGTTAACACGTACACGCATCTGTTGATCGATATTCTTAGTGTGATAAAAAATATTTTCTTCGCATTCATAGGTTCAGGAGTCGTGGCCGAAGATATTCGACATCGGTTCTAGGTAAAACTTTAATTTTCGAGGATCAAGGTCATTTCAAGGTTATGTTATTATACATATCCGAATGTATTTTTCCATCTGTTACACGATGCGATAAAGAAAAATGTAGTTGTGTACCAAAAAACACCGATGACCTTGACAACTCCGAAAAGAATGACCCTCGGAAAAAAATATTCGTGCCAAATATTTGGTCCATCGACACCATGCACGTTACGTAACAAATATTTTTTGCATCACAATAACCTGAAGAGATATTTAGGTGTTCTTACTTAAACGGACCACCCTGTATACGGAGCTGTTGGAGATGGTCTTGATACCATTTACAGAAGAAATTGAGTCTGACAACTTCATTTGTCAGCATGATAACGCCTCGATTCATGCATCAAGACAAACAAAGGAGTGGTTAGACGACAAAAATATGAGGATTTTGACATGGCCAGCTTGTTCGCCAGATTGAAACACACTTGGGAACTTTTGGGGAATACTTGCAGTAAATTTTAAACAGTACAACACTGTTTCTGTTGTGATCGAAGCGTCGACATCCATCGAAGCAGAAACTCTTCGAACTTTGATTTCATCGATGCCTAATCGAATTTTTTGACGTTATTCGAAGAAATGGCAATTATACTAAGTATTAATTTATAAATATAGAAGAAATTTTCGTTAATCTTGATGTTATCTACTTATAAAACGTGTGACTTTATGGAAATTTCGCTGTTCGTTTCTTGTTAAACTATATAACTTTACGTTTGTCTGCAAATACATAATATATCTTTGAATGTAATCGTGTAAATGGTTTCTTTTATTAATCCTAAAATGCCATCGTGCATCAGCTTTTCATTACTATGACATTATTATAATATTTCGCCAAAAAATCAGGTGGCTTTATGGTAATTTCGGGCACTGTACAAACAATAAACTCGAAAACATCGACTCTCCAAGAAATGTTTTATAAAAGCTTCGTAATAAAACTATCGCGTAATTCGAAATCGATAGAGTAAATGGGCCAAATCGTAAACTGTACATAAACGATTGCAGTAGTATCAAGTAGTATAAGCTTCCCTCGGTATATCGAATACGTTAGCGGTACAAAAAACGGTATATCACATGGCACGGATTCATATAATGAATGTTCAGTAGTCTGGGGACTGTGATAAAATTAGTTCAGATGACTGGAATTCGGATAAATGGAGTTTCGCTGTATTTTATGGTAATGCGTTTTGTCTACTGTTCTCTGTCTCTCTCTCCATCGAACAAATGCATGAATTCCTTTCCTTGTTATCCGTTATTCCTATGGGTTGTCCCGTTATTTAGTATTCCCGGAAACATGATTTTCTGACTCCAGTAGTTTCACGTGGGGTTAGTTTTGCGGATAGAGATAATCACTCCATAGAATATACATATGATATATGTATAGTAGATATGGTACTTGGATCTCTGAACACAGACTGTTCAACCATAAATAATGTTCCGCGTGCAGGAATCGATGGCACGTGATGCAGAGTATTCCTAGTTTATGACGGTTTGCAGGCCGTTTCGGAGGATCTTAGAATCACTAGCCGATGTGACGCTCGATTCTCCACACGCGGCGCAATAGTGTCGATTCCTATACAATTCTATACGAAAATAGATATACAAGGTGTTCATTTGAAAACTTTTCAGCGGAGTATCTCGAAAAGTATGGAAGATATTTAAAAAATTGTAAAACAACTGTCCAAGGATTCCGAGGATTCCGATTTTTATTTGGGTGGCGTTTTCAAGATCATTTGAAGGTCAACTTTGTTTTTTCAAATAGAAACCTATATTTTTTATTATGGGATCTTATTGTACGTAAAAACACCAGCAATTTTCGTGGCATACTTTTTTTATCTGCGCAATAGTTTCGGAGGTATTAAAAGAGAAGTAGAGCGAGTCATACTTATACTGCGAGAAAGTTTGTAATTTCTTTATAACTATAACAAATTTTCAAAATGTTCTCCGTTGTTTCCTAAACAATAATACAGACGATTCTCAAATTCCAAACGAACATTTTTGAAGGTATCTGTTGGAATAGCTCTACATTTCTGTACAATTCTGCGAAGCAAATCGTTGATGTTTTCCAGTTGTACTAGCACATACCGTTTGAAAACAAAATTCTCCTCTATTGATGTCTTGTTTATGTTGTCTGTCTTTCAATATAAGATTGTACTATTTGATCAAGTGTGAATCATCGTAAGCTATTCGAACAGATACCTTCAAAAAGGTGCCTCAAATATTTTAGGACAATTTTACAAGACAATCGGATGTTAGACTAAAATCAAGAATAAGGATTTTGTTGTATTAGAAACATTCGAGATCTAGTCAAAAGAAGAACTATTAGTAAGCAAGATGGCGGCGTCTGACAAGACTCACATACGGCACTGTATACTGTTTGCCTTTCAATTAAAGAAAAATGTTTCCGAAACCGCTGAAATGATTTGTTCTGCTTTGGGTGAAGGTGCAGTAACACATAAAACCTGTAAAAATTGGTATCAAAGATATCGAAGCGGCGACTTTGATCTTTCTGATCGAGAACGTACCATAAAGCCTAGAAAAATTGAAGACGAAGAACTTGAAAGCAGCAGCTCTCTGAAAATTCCGCACAACCCCAACATGAGCTAGCAGTGCAACGTGGGGTGCCACAAAAAGCAATTTCCCATCGACTAAATAAGGTAGGATTGATCCAGAAACAAAATCAGCTGGTACCGCACAAGCTCAGTTCTAAGAACAGAGAACAACGATGCGAGACGGCTATATCGCTATTAACGAGGTTCAAACGGAAGGACTACCTGCACAAAATGATAACGTGCGACGAGAAGTGGGTATTATATCACAACCCTAAGCGAAGAAAATCGTGTGTCCACCCTGGAGAACCGTCGACATTCATTTCTGTTGGAAATCGGACCTGAGCCGCGATCGTTGCGCCCTCATACAGTGTCCGAAATTTCTATAAAGTCATCTTCGTATTCATAGATATTTGAAAAATATCACCATTCTTGTTGATTTTTCGTATCTGGTATTGTTCCTTGTTGACACTCGGATCGAGGGACTACGCACTCTAGACCGCTATGTTCACTATTTACGTTTGTTTTCATTTTTTTGTGCGCGATGCAGACCGCAAATGCGAAGTTCTATAAAGTCATTTAGCGTTTCTCTGGATTCCGAGCAGAGAACAATGAAAAATTTGAAATATTCTAAAAGTATTAGTTTTAGAACTCATAGAAATCCTGTTTCTCATAATTTGATTCGCGTGTATTAGAATGACGATAGGAAAAGTGCTAACAATTGAAGAAAAAGCATCGATCGATGCATATAAAAATATGGGCTGCTTTAATCGTGCAATTGCTAAGAAAATTAATCGTTCGTATACCGTGATTAATAATTATATCAATTTACATGAAAATTACGGAAAAATTATTTTTAAGGTGGTAATAAGAAATTGTCAAAGAGACAACATTTATTATTAACGAGGTCCGCGGCTAAGGAAAGGAAAAATGCATCACAATTTCGAGCTGAATTCGAGCTTCCAGTAAGAACAAGACGCGTGCAACAACTTTTAAATTCTTCTGGGCAATTTGTGTGGACAAAAATGCAACGTAAACCAGGCCTAAAAGAAGTACATAAACAGGCCCGTCTTGATTTCGCACGGGCACATATGTCCTGGACGAAAGAGTGGGAGTCTGTTATTTTTTAAGATGAGAAAAAATTTAATTTGGATGGGCCTGATGGCTGTAAATATTATTGGGATGATCTGAGAAATGAGAAAAGTGTGACAACGAGTCGTAACTTTGGCGGTGGTTCCCTAATCATATGGGCTGCGTTCAAAGCTGACAAAAAACTCCAATGTGTTACATAAATCACAAAATGAATTCGGAAAATTATACAGATTTGTTAGACATGGTTCTAATACCATTTAGAGAAAATATTGAAGATGACAATTTTATTATCAGCGTGATAATGCTGCGGTACATGCGTCGAAGCACACAAAGCAGTGGCTTCTTGAAACAAACATCAATGTTTTGCCATGGCCTGCTTGTTCCCCTGATATAAACCCTATTGAAAATGTTTGGGGTATCATTGCGCGACAAGTTTATAAATACTGCAAACAATACAACTCCATTAGCGAACTAAGGGACGCGGTGAATGAAGCGTGGGTGTCTGTTAAAACAGAAACGCTACAAAGGTTAGTTTCGTCGATGCCCAATCGTATTTTTAATATAATTCAAACAAATGGAGGTTACACTAGATATTAAAATAGAAATAATAAAAAAACATTCGTTAATTTCAACTTTATCCGTGTGAAACGAAAGTGACATTATAGAAATTTCGCAGTTTGTTCCGCGTAAAATTATATTTTTCTTTTCTTTTATCGATAAATGTTATACTTATGTTTTGAAATCGGTGTGTATGCTTGCTTTATGTAATTCCGAAATGCTACCAAATACAAATTTTTCATTGGTATGGTATAATAATAAGAATTCATTATAAAACACAGTGACTTTATAGAAATTTCGGCGAGTGTACTGGCCCGCGAGCATGCTGCTGGCGTGTATGCGACGAGTGTCTCTCTTCGGTCCGGATGGTCTCTGTGTGCACGCGTGTATGACTGCGCTCTACCGCGTCATTAAATATACGTATTCCTCAACCGTTACGATCCACGGCTGGATTAAATCTCACAATTTCAAAACCAAATATCCACGCTAAGAAAGTTTTGTTGTGCATATGGTGGGATGTAAAGGGAGTAGTGTATTATGAATTGCTCCCACCTGGTCAAAAAAATCAATGCAGATCGCTACCAGCAGCAATTAATTCGCGTGAGTGACGAACTCGAAAGGAAAAGACTGTTTACAGGTAATGGAACATAGCACGTCATCCTGCAACAAGATAACGCTCGGCCACACGTTGCAAAAGCAACAAAAGATGTCATTTGTTCTCTGGGCTGGGAAATCCTCCCACATGCGGCATACTCTCCTGACCTGGCTCCATCGGATTTTCATTTATTCCGATCACTCCAGCATCATTTAGCAGATACAAAATTTCCAAACATTGAAAGAGGTGCAAAAAAGTATTGACAAATTCGTTACATCAAGACCGCCATCTTTTCCCGTGAAAGAATTTGACAGTTGCCTGAAAGATGGACCGAAATCATCGAAAATAATGGAGACCATTTCGAAAAATAACAGATCTATGATTACATTATAAATAAATAGTAAATTTGTTTTAAAAAGTCGCCGAATTAATTTCTAAACCGAATAATTGCTTTGTCTTCATACGATAATCGGTTAAACGTAAAAGAAAAAAAACGTAAAAAAGGATTGATTACACTTCTTTATACAGGCTGTCCGAAAAATATTGTAATTCCTCGAAACGTATAGGCATCTTTATAATTTCAGTAATCGTGAAATAAAAAAATTCCCGACTCGTTAAAAGACGAAAAGTTAGATGAACACTAATTTCAGAAGACGCTAAAGATGAAATTGATTAAAGTATTTAATCTTGAAGAAATTTTGATAATCTTTTTACTTATTACTGTAATTTGTTCAGGTGTTTCAGGATTCGAAAATGTTTCGGATTTGCTGCTTTCGGAGTGCTAACCTCCAAGTGAGCTTGTACGAGGTAAATGAGGGGTGCGAGTAGAAATTTGAATCGAGATACGGGTGGCAAAGTTTGCAGGTCTCCTACCCTTCGCCCTTGCAAGCGACGAACCACTTTCCCACAGTGAAAAGCAATTTCGGCCGTTTTTATCTGTAAAAGGCATCGCTTAGAGAGCCCCTTGAGAGACAGACCGATGGGAATCACTAGCATTAGCTGTAGAATCGCGTACATAATTTCGTACATCCCACCCGAATGTGTAATAGTGTATTATATAACACAAAGGCTTCTCTCTACTCTCCTATCAATATTAACCCTACCGTTCCCCTCAATTACCTTGTAAAGACTTATTGTAACCTAATACACAAAACTATAGACTTTGGAGAATGTAGTACGGTTTACAGCAAATAACATTACTTCCTATCATAATTATAGGTTTCCATCGATCGTATTTCTTGTTAATAAATTTTGTTAATGCTCTCTTGCGCCAAAAACATTAAGGACTGTGTCTCCTGGACAAACGACACTCGCGCGTGATTGCACACAGTCACCACAGCACACTCACACACCGCTAGACCACGTATACGTACGCAAAGGATTCCAAGGGTCCGGGATTCCACCCCTTATTTACCAATATTGCAAAGACGGGGTTTCTTAGTAGTCAAAATCGCTAGATGAAAGATCAATCTAGGGGGCTATTTGCCTCAAAAGTCCTACTTTTACGTTTACGACGCGTAAGTCTCATTATTCGGCAGCATGTCGCGAAACCACGAGAAGTAATGGACAGGCGACGGTGCTGCCGCCTATCGTGGCTGTCGATATGCTGCCGAATAATAAGAATTACGCGTCGTAAACGTAAAAATAAGACTTTTGAGGCAAATAGCTTCCTAGATTGATCTTTCATCTAGCGACTTTGACTACTAAGAAACCCCGTCTTTGACCCTTGCAATCCTTGCGTGCGTATACGGGGTCTAGCGGTGTGTTAGTGTACTGTAGTGACGGTGTGCAGTCGTAAACGTAATGCAAAGACGGGGTTTCTTAGTAGTCAAAATCGCTAGGTGGAAGATCAATCTAGGGGGCTATTTGCCTCAAAAGTCCTACTTTTACGTTTACGACGCGTAATTCTCACTATTCGGCAGCATGTCGCGAAACCACGAGAAGCAATGAACAAGCGACGGTGCTGCCGCCTATCGTAGCTGTCGATATGCTGCCGAATAATAAGAATTACGCGTCGAAAACGTAAAAGTAAGACTTTTGAGGCAAATAGCCTCCTAGATTGATCATTCATCTAGCGACTTTGACTACTAAGAAACCCCGTCTTTGACCCTTGCAATCCTTGCGTGCGTATACGGGGTCTAGCGGTGGGTTAGTGTACTGTAGCGACGGTGTGCAGTCACGCGCGAGTGTCGTCTGTCTAGGAGACACAGTACTTAACAATTTTACTACTTTCTATCAATAGAAACAGTGGATTTTATCATTTCCATACGATCTACATCAATTAACATTCCATTTGTCATATGCACTTTAATAAAAATCATTATGTGTATGAAAACACTGAAAAAATAAAATACATCAGGTGGACATAAATGGGACATGCTGGCTTAGAACGCTAAGAAATAATGATGTCCATTATCCGTCAGTTTGCTTTTGAATTTCATTGCTAAAGCAACTTCTAGACCGAGTATCCATGAATGGAAATTGATGTCGGCAAAGAGGTGTAGTTTTCCTGTAAAAGTAGTCTGTGCCTGGATCTAACGCCGCCAGGAAAACGTCGACGGAGATCGTCCAAGCATCAGACGAGAAACGGCGGTAGCATAAATTGTTTCATTTGAAATGCACACGAGAATATTTCGCAGCTCGTCGCGAGCTTATTATGTATTCGGCGAGATTACGGCTGGAAGTCAGCAAGTCGTGTGTGTTGAAGATCCTCGGGTCACGGGAATATGGGAGGAAGCAGGACTGAGTGGTGAATATTTCTGAGAAAAATAGTGTTACCTTTTTGAATGTTATGTATCAAAAGCAGATAGCTGTGCTTCAATCTTTCTGCACATCTGTTTGTGCACCGTGAAAACGTAGGCAGGATAGGATGAAACATACCCGAATGTAGTAGTCAAAACACCTTCCAAGTATCATTTTCGAGAGAATTGGAACAAATACTGGCTGGAAGACGAGACAAGAGGATGCGACCTTTGCGGGGACAAACAGAATGCAAGGTTTTACGTACGGAGGCTTTGCCCGCGTGACTTTTTACTCCCTTCTTGAAACCACGTGTCCATGTAGGAGGTCCGGCTCGTACGCCTAAATAAACAGTTTTTCCCTACGGTAAAGTGCATGCAGCTGGAATTTTGGTAACGGCGATCAGATTTTTCATTTACCCCTACTACCATTTTTATAAACAGTTTTCCAGTATACAGGGTGAATTCGATAAAGCAGGACACCTAAAAATCTCCGTTACTTTTCGTTGTACAAAAAAACTTCGTAGGACAAAGTTACACTGTTTGAAGGGCCACATATAACGGTGCAAGGGAAAAAAAATTTCAAGGTCATTTTTATGAGATTTCAAGGTTATCGATGTTTTTTTAAATAGAATGATATATTTTCGTTAACGTAATGTTGTACCTGACAAAATAACGAATTCATGCATGCAACACAATATGACCTTCAAATGACCTTCAACCCAGAAAAATGGTATAAATAAAATTCAACCTGTAAGATTCATTTGATGTATTTCTGTTACGCCAAATGTTCAAAAATATTCCCTTGAGCTGCTATACATTCAAATGTATCGCAATACACAACATAATAACAGATTCGGTGTTGACAGGAGGACAATTATGATATACCTTCACCTATACGTTCGTACAGAATCGTGTTTATCCACTACTAATTACTCGGAAGACCTTCTTGCTATCAGATTTCCACAGTTTCTAAGATTTCTCGATCAGTTTATCGATGAACGTTTCACAATGCGTTACTCGAAGGAAGACAAGATCGATATGATTTTCATTTATGGAGAAAGTCGACAGTGTTTAAGAGAAGCCGTGCAGTTGTACAAGGACCGATTTCCTAATCGTAATTGTCCATCAGTTTCCGTTTACTCCAACTTGTTAAATAAATTCCGTGAAACTGGTAGTGTTGAAAATAAAAAACGTACAAAGGTGAGGACTGTAAGGAACGAAGCAAACACAATTAATGTTCTGGCAGCAGTGAATACAAACCCTCGTGCTGGTACGAGGCAAATCGCACGAGGAAGTGGCATTAGTCAAAAATGCGTAGTGCAAATACTCCAGGAACACAAATTTCACCCCTTTCACCTATCGATTCATCAAGAACATCATTGTAGAGACTTTGTAAATCGTGTAAACTTTTGCCAGTGGGGATTGAGACAATTGATAAACGATCGAGCATTTTTTAATAATGTATTATTTACCGATGAAGCTTCGTTCACAAATCACGGGCAAATAAATTTAAAAAACCTACATTATTGGTCATCTGAAAATCCGCGGTGGTTACGGACAGTCGACAAACAAAGACCGTGGTCCGTCAATGTTTGGTGCGGAATTTTAGATAACCAAATAATTGGGCCTCACTTTATTACCGGAACATTAAATGCAGAAAAATACATTGCATTTTTACGAGAATCGTTACCAATTCTCCTGGAAAATACACCCTTGAACATTCGTGAAAATATGTGGTATCAACATGACGGATGTCCGGCCCATTCTTCCCGTGTCGTAACACAATTCTTAAATAACAAGTTTCCAAATCATTGGATTGGACGTAACGGACCCGTATTATGGCCAGCTCGCTCACCAGACCTTACACCCCTTGATTTTTATCTATGGGGAAAATTGAAAGACGATGTTTATAGTGAACCACCAACGACTATAGACGACACGAAAGAAAGAATCGTCCAGGCTTGTGCGTCGATTTCCTCAGAAATGAATTACGCAGAAGTACGTTCTGTAACTTCACGGCTGAATGAATGTATAGCAGCTCAAGGGAATATTTTTGAACATTTGGCGTAACAGAAATACATCAAATGAATCTTACACGTTGAATTTTATTTATACCATTTTTCTGGGTGGAAGGTCATTTGAAGGTCATATTGTGTTACATGCATGAATTCGTTATTTTGTCAGGTACAACATTACGTTAACGAAAATATATCGTTCCATTTAAAAAAACATCGATAACCTTGAAATCTCATAAAAATGACCTTGAAATTTTTTTTCCCTTGCACCGTTATATGTGGCCCTTCAAACAGTGTAACTTTGTCCTACGAAGTTTTTTTGTACAACGAAAAGTAACGGAGATATTTAGGTGTCCTGCTTTATCGAATTCACCCTGTATAAAGGGCTCGAGGTGGTAATATTATGGTTTGGGGTAGCATGGCAGCCTCTGGAGTCGGGGAATTAGCTTTTATTAACAGTACGATGGATAGATTTCAATATCTAGATATTTTAAGAACAAATTTAGCTGCAAGTGTTAGAAGAGTTCATAATAAATGTTGATGTTCTCGGCGCTACGGTTTCGATCAATTTCTACTGATAAATCAAAAAACAGTTTTGCAGATTATCAAATAATCATCGACGTTTCGATTCTAGTTTGAATCATTTTCAAGATGTAATTATTTGCCTTGCGTCTGTAAAAGTATAAATTTATTGTACAATTTTCAAAATGCAATATTCAACTGCTTCAATGTAATAACAAAAACTTGTTTGCGATATTGTTCATAAAACCAACTTACTTGTTTTTTACGTGATTTAATACTTTAAAATGGGCATCGTGACACACGTGTGTCATCGATGCGTGTTGTCAAGACACTGAATACATTCGAAACGATCTAGGTTATCCCGATCAATATTAGGCGGTAAATTTGAAAAACATAATACGTCTTTTAGACCATTAATGTGAATATACCAAAAACGGTAAATTCAATTATTGACATTCAACTTTTATTGGAGGAATTTTATACACATAATTGTATGTAATATACGATTGTTTATTGATTCGAGAAAATAACTAACAAGCTATCGAGGTTGGAAAGAATTTCATCGTTACACGTTACCGATTCAGCAACGTTGCGCAGTATTCATTTATCTTAGGAGTTTCATACCTAAGATTTACGCTTTGATGTTTAATCGTATGAATTGTTTCCAATAATAACCTTTGTTGTAAATTAGCCTCTTCATCAATTATTTTGATGTTCTCGAAATCAAATCTATGATCCAAATCTAGCGAATGTTTCGTCAACGCTGTGTGTTGTACTGGTGGTAAAAAAATATTATGTTTATGTTCTGTAATACGCGTTTCTAAATTTCTAGATGTTTGTCCAATTAGAAGAGTTCAGTTGCCAGATTCGTAGAACTTTCACCAAGATCGAGATCCTAAACATACAGCAAAGATTGTTGAAGATTGGTTGCAACAAAATGCTCCAAATCATCAGAATTCTCCACCGCAATCACCAGATCTTAATGTAATAGAGAATTTGTGGGAAATATTAGATTTGAATTTACGCAAAATAAAAATTACGAACAAGGGAAACCTTAATATCGAAATACTAAAAGTATGGAATGATATTTCTGTTTCAACAACACGTAAGTTGGTTGAATCCATGCCAAGACGATTAGCTGCCGTAATTAA
The DNA here is from genome assembly GCA_028455805.1 of Lasioglossum figueresi. Lineage (NCBI taxonomy): Eukaryota > Metazoa > Arthropoda > Insecta > Hymenoptera > Halictidae > Lasioglossum > Lasioglossum figueresi. Next base: position 1,865,850 of record CM052191.1, on the reverse strand, counting down.
AGCTAAAGGTGGACCAACAAAGTATTAAATTTACGTAATTTTATTAATAAATGAAGATGAATCATTCTCTTAATTAGTTGTGTATACTCACTTTTGATTCATATTTTTACAAATTATTTATTGGATTGAATGACGTTTTCGTAATTTGATTACCATCAATCTACACGTTATATTTTTCAAATAACATTTCCATTAATGTAACATATATCTAATAATTGTGAAATAAACGCCGTGTTCTCGAGGTGTGTACTCACTTTTGACTCTCACTGTATACTTGTAGACAGCTTCAAAGTGAGTCTAGATTTATTGTTGTGCAATTCTTCGTTACAGATTAAATATCGACTTTCGAAAGTTTAATGTTAAGATACTTTTCAGATTACTACTTTTTGAATGTAGACATTTCAGAGGATACTTTTAAGGGAAACGTAAGGCACACGATGTAAGTACATGTAAGATATAAAAGAATGTTTTATCACGACTTTGTAGTATTCTTTAACCGTATCATGTTCTCCGTATAAAGTTGACTAAAGCTCACAGAGAAACGGTAAGTCACGGAGCAACTGCTTCCTCGAAAATTGATGATCAAGTTTTATCGCCAGTTATATAGATTTTGTTCATAACTCCATATTTTAAATTTAAATGTTGCGGACCGAATATAAAGTAGAACGGCTGCATCAAATAGAAGATCAGGATCGTGGCTTACATGATTCATGGTGATAAGATGTGATCAGATATGTAACCGAATTCTACGGGGTGGCCAATATGTCCTCGTCAAAAATTCACGGTTGTAAGATAACTAACAAACATTTTATTCGAAGAAATTAAATAATAATTAGACTGCGGATCTTTATACAATTTCTCCTTCTTATTTCGCTGACCGGAAGATTGATTGCATGAAAAGCAAACTAAAAATGCTATTATTTTTTAATGATATAAATGCTGTCCCTGTATTTCATTTTGCAACGTATCCTCTTATAAAATATGGAAAATAATATTGTCTGAGAAAAGTTAAAAGTTCCTCAAAATGTTATACGTCGTAATAGTCGTAAATATAAATACGCATAAAATTCATTTGATTTTTTTTATACAGAATCCAGAATTATGGTGGTCACACGTACAGTGAAGGGCGTAACTGATCACACTACTTCAAATCAGAATAATTTCTTTATGAATGGACCAAACAATTTAAATTTCTCTGTAAGGCTAGAAGAATTAGTTTAGTGTATGACGTCTAAATGAATATGTTGAAAAAATGCATATGGTCGGAATTGTGGAAAACAATAGTAAAAATTGATTTTACAACTTTTTTAGCTGGGCCATTAACGAAAATTTAAAACATGTGTTTGGTCAACTCGTATAAATTATATACATTACTGTGCAAAAGAATGAAGCACCCAGTATAATTATAAGATTTAATGACAAACAATATCATTGTGTAGAAATTGTATTGTACAATGATTGATTTATTGCATTTAAAGTATTAGATAATCCGCAATAACACATATATATGTATATAGCGTAAAAATGTGTGTAAATATGTGTAAGAATATGTAAAAGCGTAAAAAATCAAATAAGAAAACAGTAAGTTTTGAAAAAGGATTCCGCTGTTTAATTGAATAGTTCTGAGAATATATATATATATTGAATAGTTCTGAGAATATATATATATTGATTAGTTCTGAGAATATATATATATATTCTCAGAACTATTCAATTAAACAGCGGAATCCTTTTTCAAAACTTACTGTTTTCTTATTTGATTTTTTACGCTTTTCTATTAAATATGGCCGACTGCTTCTTGTCGTATACAGTAGTATACGTTCTGAAAATTTCATTGAAATAGGTTAATTGGTTTACGAATTATATACGGTCAAAAGTGGTAAAAATTGCAATTTTTCATGATTTTCGGCCTTTTTACCACTTTTGATCGTTTATAACTCGTAAACCAAGTAACCAATTTCAATGAAATTTTCAGAGCGTATATAATTTATACGAGTTAACAAAACACATCTTTTATATTTTCGTTATTGGCCCAGCTAAAAAAGTTGTAAAAATCAATTTTTACTATTGTTTTCCACAATTACGACCAAATGCATTTTTTCAGCATATTTTTTAGACGTCATTCACTATACAAATTATACGATATTAATTCTTCTAGCCTTACAGAGAAATTGAAGACGCTTGGTTCATTCATGAAAAAGTTATTCTGATGTAAAGTGTGTATTGTGATCACTTATGCTCCAAACTGTATATGTATATTTCGTTGGTAACGATCGTGTTAAACGCATTAAACGTAGCTTCATATAATTGTTTTATAGATGAAAATAACAACTAAATAATATTAAAAAAGGATACAATAATGGTGTTCTCTAGAAACCGTTCGTAGTTCGTACTTTCTTAAAATGCTATATGTAAATTAGAAGGGAAATTCGCTATGAACAAGTTGCATAGCAGTAATAATTTCGACCAGCTAGCTCGGCCAAATATCCCACTGTGCGACGCATGAATTGCAATTGAGGACGAAATGGTTGGAACAATTTCCAGATATCGTCCGTTGACAATTGCCAACGGTAGCGTAAGTGTGAAGAGAAGGCTAATCGTAAAATTTATGGCTTGGTCCACAACGGTATCGTTGCATTTCGATCACGTCGCTGAACTAACCACGGCGCTTCTAGAAGAACCATTACCTATGTATGGCTAGCACGTAGCGAACTACATACTGGCTATATTATCATTACGAGGAGAATAAATCTATAATCTTTAGAAAATCCAGTAGACAATATTGACTTTAAGATAATCAAGCTCCTGTTGGGTTTCCGCCAATGGTTCAAGCAGCTCGCGATTGTACGAGAGTAATTAAAGTAATTACCCATTAAAGGCTGGTCTTTACTTTACCGGACTAAAAATTTTTACCTTTCTTCTATAAATTATTATGTATTTGGTATCTAAGCCAGTAGTTTTGTACCCGGGGAACCTGCAGATCGAAGTTTCGATCACGTAAGATCAATGGTTCAGAAGTTATGGTCGCTTAAATTTGAGCAATTTGCGGTGTTTTTGCCAGGTAAGCGCGCCGCCATATTGGTTTGTAGTGGCGATCGCGTGCCGTTTACCGAGCAGAACCGCTAGATGGCAGAACGGACACGCGTTAATGCTGATAATATAGAGCGGGTGTCACGGTTGTTTGAATTTTGGAAGACATGGCCACGATATTGCGTTTTAACTGGTCTGTGTTAAGTCTGGGTTAGGTTTTGTAAACATTTTTCACGATATTCCTTCTCAAACATTTTCTGAGATGTTTTCTCTATAAAATTGTTAATGCTTTCGGCGCAAGGGTTCGATCATTTGTTACTTGATTTACAAAACAATTTTACAAATAACTAAAGTAATTCCAAAGTAATTGTTTTGTAAATCAAGTAACAAATGATCGAACCCTTGCGCCGAAAGCATTAACAATTTTATTAACAACAAATACGATCGATAGGAAGCTACATTTTCTCTGTGTTAGCGATATTACTGTGTGCATGTGCTGCCATCTAGCGGTTCATTACTACAAACCAATATGGCAGCGCCCTTACCTGTCAAAAACATTGCAAATTACTCAACTTTAAGCAACTATAACTCCTGAACCATTGATCCTACAGGATCGAAACTTCGGTCTGCAGGTTCTCCGGGTACAAATCTACTGGATTACATACCTAATACATAATCATTTAAAGGAGAATGGCAAAAATTTGGAGTCCGGTAAAGTAAAGTTCACCCTAATTAAGTAATTATTCGCAATGCAGTTATAAAATAAATAATATTTTTCAATATAGTTGTTGCATTTAAATTCTAGCGTTCATACTCCGACTCTGCCTGACCTAACTCTCACGTCTGTAAGACGTCACGCGCCTTTCTCATGTCATATGTAAAGGCCTATTTTTATTATCATATCTTAACACATTACCGACCGGTGATTATTGCATGCTTCTTGAAAAATCTAAGGTAAATGGCTGAACACTTTTTAATGGAACCTTCAATAGCAACAGCAATTTTCAACGTCATGTAATAGTTTTATTTAAGATTGCATTGTAAAAGAAAATTTCTATGCTTTCTTTTGGTACAGCACAATCATTGAAAATCCTATTAATGCATTACCGACCGGTGAATATTGCATAATCATGAAAAATCTATGGTACATGGCTAAACACTTTTCAATGGAACCATCAATAGCAACAGCAATTTTCATTGTGAACTAACAAGCCACCCTCGATAACGTCATCCAATAGTTTCATTTAAGATCGTAATGTAAAAGAAAAATGTTTTCTTTTGTACAACACAATTATTGAAAATCCTATTAATAGGCATCCGGTAGGTAAAGTGTTAAGCCTTATTTCTATTACGACAGATGTCAGAAGATCGAATATTTTCATGTCGTTACAGAGCAACAGAGCTTTTTGTAATTGTGAAATTTGTGGCACAGATCATTCTTCGTAAAATGATTTCAACGTTAAGTTTCTTATCTCGGAGCGAGGCTTTTGGAGCGTCATAAATGCTCGTTTTCTTTGAGATTTTGGTAGCCGTGAGGCAGTCGACAAAGAGCAGACAAAAAAGGTGCCAAGAGAAATAAAGTGGCACCGCTTAAAGCCGCAGCCGCAGCCGTAGCCGTACCGTGTAAAATCCTATCTTTCTTTCTTCCCATCGCCATTATACTCGTATATCTCCTCTCCCTTTTCAGCACAACCGAAAAGAAACGTCAGTGTTAGTTTTGCGTCTTCGTTCTATTCTAACTGGTGCAAGTACTTTATGCGATGCTTTTTCGTTTCTATTTACCATAGCATTACCATAGATTACTTGGATACTCCCACAGCAATAGACATGTACGATTGAGTCGAAATACTATTCAACGCTTCATGGAACATCTTCGGTGACAACAGCAAAATAATGTAAACAAACAAGCCCATCGAGCTCCGCAGAAACCTGCTGATATGTTCAACGAAGAAACTCTACGATGTATCAACAGTATAATTTATGGCATATTTGAGCGAGGACGATATTTTACTTGTGAAAAATTTTTTCTTACAGAACTTGCAATTTTATTTTAAACTAGCTGTACCCGGCCACGCGTTGCTGTGGCTCAGCCTGGTTAAATGGAAAAGAAAGAAAAGAGAAAGCGCACGTTTCTAATATGTTTAATTTCGCAATGCTTGTGGGTATACAATATTTTATTAGATATAGAGTGTGTCTCAAAATTCCTTCAACATCCGGAAATGGGAGGTTCCTGAGATCATTTGAAGCGTCATTTTCCTTTGCAAAAATTCGCTTCGCGGCTTTGTTAAGCAGTTATTAACGAAAAACGCGTCTTAGCACAGTCGGCCAATTGGCAGTTGGGCCGACTATGCTAACACGCATCTAGGTCGCGCTCTGATTGGTCCGTGTTTTTCGTTAATAAGTGCTTAACAAAGTCGCGGACGCCATTTTTGCAAAGAAAAATGTTGCTTCAAATGATCTCAGGAACCTCCCATTTCCGGACGTTGAAGGAATTTTGAGACACCCCCTATAAAAACACGCGCGTATTCGAATGCAACGTTGTGTCAAAGGGTCTAGCCGGATAAGCATGGGCCAGCGGACCCCCCGCTCCGATTTTTCTGATTCCTGTCTTAAAACATCGTTTTATGTCTAAAAAAACATTGTGTAAAATTTCAAATGTCTACCCCCACCGATAAGGGTGATATTGGGGTTAATTCCCCCACACTTAAATGCAATTTGCTCTAAAACGAGAAGAGATATCGACATAGGATGAACGGCAAACAAAAGATATGGATACACTCTATATTTAAGATTTTTTTCAGAATTTTTTGCTAATTATTTATAGTTGAAAACAATTTATTAATTTTTTGGGAATTTTTTTAACCATCTTCCCCTGGGTTGATCCCCACCAAAAAAATTCTAAAATATTGCCATGATGCTAAACTATTTTTCATAAAAATCTCAGAAGTGTCTGTTTGGTGGAACAGTGAAAAAAAAATAAAGTATGCCGACGAACGCTCGTAGCGACTGATTCCACTTGCGGTGGCTAGTGATGGGAGCAAACGGGAAGTCAGCGCCTGTACGGAAGAGCTGAAACATGTAGATATGCGACTAAATCTATTAATATATGATTACAGTTTGAAGTCTAAACAATTATATTTTAGGAAATAGCTTACATGGATGAAGAAAAATACGTGTAAAGCTAGTTTGTTGCTGTCAAGTAACAGCAAGAAGAATATTCTCACAAATATGGTTTATGGTCACGGTGTTAGAGGTTTTGCTCGATGCTGCGGAGAACTCGAGTTCGAATCCTCCTCAAGTCTCGAAACTTTCTTTTCTTGTTTTTTTCTTTTTTTATATGTATTTATTGGATACATAATGGTTTGCAGTTCAATATTCTATAAAACAAACATAATTATTAATTTGTAATTATCATATAGATTAAAATGTTTTACATGTTTCTAATCTTGCGGAAATATAAATCTAATTTATAATATTTACGCCTATATAATGGATTCCGTAAAGGCGCTGACTTCCCGTTCGCTCCCATCACTAGCCACCGCAAGTGGACTCAGTCGCTGCGCCGTTACGAGCGTTCCCCAGCATACATTATTTTTTTTGACACTGTTCCACCAAACGGACACTTCTGAGATTTTTATGAAAAATAGTTTAGCATCATGGCAATATTTTAGAATTTTTTGGTGGGTGTCAACCCAGGGGAAGATGGTTAAAAAAATTCCCAAGAACTTAATTAATTGTTTTCAACTGTAAATAATTAGCAAAAAATTCTGAAAAAAAATCTGAAATATAGAGTGTGTCCATATCTTTTGCTTGCCGTTCATCCTATGTCGATATCTCTTCTCGTTTTAGAGCAAATTGCAGTTAAGTGTGCGGGAAATTAACCCTAATATCACCCTTATCGGTGGGGGTAGACATTTGAAATTTTACAGAATGTTCTTTTAGAAATAAAACGATGTTTTAAGACAGGAATCAGGAATCAGGATCTAGACCCTTTCAAAGCAATCGGTGAAGTACTGTCAGAGATTTAAGATTTTGAAAAAACGAATATAGACATTTTTATTTATATAAATTTACTGAGAGCAATTTACTTTCGTTCATAACTGATTAATTAGTACCCAGATAAATGAGTAGGTGTAATTTGTAAACAGCAAGAACATTAGACGAATTTAATGCTACTGCTACATTATTTTCAATCTGTTAAACATCTTAAGAAAGACATTAAATTTTTATTTCAGTCCAGTTTGTTGCTATTTAGGTAGAAAGCTATTATTTTGCATGAAGATCCGCGGTCTAATAATTAGTGTGATTGGTGCAAATTTATTTCAAACGAATATTATAACCGGACTGCGGATCTTTATGCAGAATAAAAAATATATGCATTGATTGCAAGACAGAGGAGGCAAACATAAATTTTTTTCTTCTTTTAATTACCTCGCTAACAATAAGATAAATCTAATACACTGGTGGCCTTAAATCTTTTTAATGTTCCATCGTTTTAAAATGTACGTACCCATTTTTGTCATAAATGTATAAAATCCGCCGTCTAATTATAACATGTTCGGGTAAACTAAATTATTGCCAATAACAAATAATCCTATACAACGGTTGTTTAAATTAATGTGGAACAATACTTCATATTATTATTCATATTATTATTAATTTAAACGAGGAAACAATATAACACTACTTTTGCATAAATTTTATTTTATTGGGTAACAATAAAGTAATAATAAAAGTAATAATAAAAAGCTTTTATTCAATTTTCCTACGTTGACTCATTTTTAATGCTAGCACATGTTATCGTATCTACCTTTTTCACTTCTATTCTCAAATATTATTTCATTACAATATATTTTTGCAACATTCGCTCGTCGCATTCTCTTCTCGCCGAGGGGATAGTACTTCATGTAGCCCGTGTTATGTATGTTTCTTCTCGTCAACTATTATGATTATTACAGAGCGGCGTGCAGTGTACCGTCATTTATGCAAATGAAATTAACGACAATGAAAATATCGTCCACCCGTGAGAATTGATTCCGGTAGCTACTGCGCATTCATAGTATTTCATGAACTGTACAGAATTTAATTTTTGGAAATAATCGAGTAACTGCACTTGATATTTTGCAAATAGTAATACCGGAATCCAGGTTACTGCAAAAGCTACATCAAAAATGAACAAGCTTTATAAACATTCAAATTTGATTTTTATTAGCAGAATAAACATCTTTTGCAATAATGGTAGCCAGCAATCCTTGTTTCAGTAAATAAGATCTTGAAACAACTAAATAACTCCACACCATTTCGAAACATTTTCACTGAATAAATACTGAAATATAAACTTGCAAATCATATTTTTATACCTCCAGAAAATTAAAATTATGTCGGTGATTGTGAAAGATTTATCATATAAAAGATACGTAATAAGCAAAAATATTAATTTGTTTAGAATTCGAGACTAAATCACTTTCTTCACTGAAAAGATACTGAAATCTAAACTTGCAAATCATATTTTTAAACCTCCAGAAAATTAAAATTTTGTCGGTGATTGTGAAAGATTTATCATATAAAGATACATAATAAGCAAAAAGATTAATTTGTTTAGAATTCGAGTCTAAATCACTTTCTTCACTGAAAAGATACTGAAATTTAAACTTGCAAATCATATTTTTATACCTCCAGAAAAATAAAATTATGTCGGTGATTGTGAAAGATTTATCATATAAAAGATACATAATAAGCAAAAAAACATTAATTTGTTTAGAACTCGAGTCTAAGAAATCGGAGACTTTACTTATTTTTGTAGGTGTTAGGGTGATTTTCACCCTCCAATCTGAATAAAGAGTTTGGTATCAATTTCCCATCGACTAAATAAGTTAGGATTGATCCAGAAACAAAATCAGCCGTTACCGCACAAGCTCAGTTCTGAGAACAGAGAACAACGATGCGAGACGGCTATATCGCTATAAACGAGGTTCAAACGGAAGGACAACCTGCACAAAATGATAACGTGCGACGAGAAGTGGGTATTATATCACAACCCTAAGCGAAGAAAATCGTGGGTCCACCCTGGAGAACCGTCGACATTCATTTCTGTTTCTGGAAATCGGACCTGAGCCGCGATCGTTGCGCCCTCATACAGTGGCCGAAATTTCTATAAAGTCATCTTCATATTCATAGATATTTGAAAAATATCACCATTCTTGTTGATTTTTCGTATCTGGTCTTGTTCCTTGTTGACACTCGGATCGAGGGACTACGCACTCTAGACCGCTATGTTCACTATTTACGATTGTTTTGATCTTTTTCTGCGCGATGCAGACCGCAAGTGCGAAGTTTCTATAAAGTCATTTAGCGTTTCTCTGGATTCCGAGCAGAGAACAATGAAAAATTTGAAATTTTCTAAAAGTATTAGTTTTAGAACTCATAGATATCCTGTTTTTTTATAATTTGATTCACGTGTATTAGAATGACGAGAGGAAAAGTGCTAACAATTGAAGAAAAAGCATCGATCGATGCATATAAAAATATGGGCTGCTTTAATCGTGCAATTGTTAAGAAAATTAATCGTTCGTATACTGTGATTAATAATTATATCAATTTACATGAAAATTACGGAAAAATTATTTTTAAGGTGGTAATAAGAAATTGTCAAAGAGACAACATTTATTA
>CM052191.1:1837905-1849102 GCA_028455805.1 Lasioglossum figueresi | reverse complement strand
ATTCGCATATTATTGAAAGTCATATTCACATATTAAGTGCCATCAAATTGCCGTAATGTTGGAGCTCTCTTAACAGCGCATCTCAAGGCTGATAACTTTCAATTAACTAAAAGGCAAATCATTAAAAGGTAAACCCGTTGGGAGTCGGGACTAGCGCCCCCACGGATATCATTAACCGCATGGTAAATGAACCAAATATGCCAGCACCTGTTCGGTAACTATCTATGGTAACCCCAGTGGATCGTACGCTTCGTCCAGCAAATCAAATTAAATCATCCTCGGGCACGATTAAATACTGCCGGATGCATCGCTTGCGCCTACGTCTAAATATTCGCGAGGCAGAACTCCATTAATGAAGGTGACTGTCAAATCTGACTATGAAAGGGACGATTAAAATATTTTGACACCTACGAATTGTACGCGGAAATCTAATTAGAATATACATGAGCTTTATAAATTATGTAGGAATGGTTCTCCAAGTACCGGACCTATCATACAAGGTGTTTTTAAAATATATAAAACTATCAAAATTATAAATAAATGATAAAATTATTAAAATCTCGTGGAATAATGTGTTGGTACATGAATTACATTCATTTTTTCACTTCGGACAATTTGGCAAAACAAAATGTACGTTTACCGAAACTCTGTGCAGCTTATACAGATTAATCCAAGGCAAAGATAATAATTTATTACTAGAACATTTATGGAAGTAAAGTTTGCGCAGGATTCACGTTATAAATTTTTACTCTCCCTTATTTATTTAATCTTCGTCCCTGTTACCTTACACGGATTATACTTGAATAGAATACTTACAACATCGTAAACAATCAAACAAAATGCGTATCTTATAGTTTTCAATTGTCTACCTTCATGATCCGTTTCATTAATTGTGTAATAAATACGAATTTGCTTGATTAGTAAATCGGTACCGGATACACATCGTGCAATACAAGGTAGACTGAAAACACGCCGGTGAAATTTGTTTGCAATGCATCGTTTCCAAGGTACATTGAATTCGTAACTTTATAGAGCACCCGTGTGAAATTTCACAAACAAGTGTGGGAGTTCAGTGCGCGTTTGTTGCGCAACCAACTGTTTTTAAGAGTTTCGAATGGTATTATCAACACGCGATGCGTCAGTGCGAACAGCATCGTATTTTTGAACTGAGTTATCACTTTTAACATGTGGATCATATTTTATATAATTTGTTGCGGCGCGCGTGCATATCCTGTTGGGATTTTATCAGAGCCAGTCTGCTGATGCGAACTAATGGGACCTGCTAATTCTGGCATAGTACGCACAAGCAGTATTTTCAGATGTTGAATCACCATATTATATTGGTCTTTGAAGTTAATTTATTGCTTTTCGGTTTTAGCGAACACGTATGCGTGCGGTGTTTCAAGCTGGCAACTCGGTAGAAATTACCGCGTTATAAACCTCCAAATGCGACACAACAGTCTGGAGTGTGCCGAGGAGTCTGCTGAGTGCGTCCCAGTATTCCTGCAGACCACTTCATGGGTCATTTTCATCCCCACTTAAGTGCTATGGCCAGTGGCCCGCATCTCCGTAAGTGGCTCCTTACGATTGGAAATGCAATTCCTTATTTATAAGCTAAACTCATTGAAGCAGTTATATTTAGTACGGCGCCTGCCACAGAAGAAACTTGCTGAGACAATCGTACCCTCGAAAAACTTCAAAACAATCGAAGACGCTCGTTTCGCGAAACACAGTGAACGAAATTTTTATAAGGACACTAATGTTTTAACAGACAGATACGAGCATCTTACCTACCAGCGATTATTTCATAATTTAGCAAAGTTAGGGTCCTAAAACGCAGAGAGTCTCCTAGTTTAGGTTTATCTCCCTTGGTTTCAGTATTTTGGTCTGCTTAAACGTATTCCTTAAATTATTATTCACGTTGTTTAGATGTATCTTTTACCCAGTGAACCCAAAACAATAAGCAGAAATACGAATTGGAAAACACATCGAGATTTGTACTATCCGACAGTAGGGGAAACTATTGACAAATATGAGTACCTTGCTTACCAGCGATTATTTTATAATTTAGCAAAGTTAGGGTCCTAAAACGCAGAGAGTCTCCTAGTTTAGGTTTATCTCCCTCGGTTTCAGTATTTTGGTCTGCTTAAACTTGTTCCTTAAATTATTATTCACGTTGTTTAGATGTATCTTTTACCCAGTGAACTCAAAATAATAAGCAGTAATAAGAATAGGAAAACACATCGAGATTTGTACTGTCCGACAATAGGGGAAACTGTTGACAAATATGAGTACCTTGCTTACCAGCGATTATTTCATAATTTAGCAAAGTTAGAGTCCTAAAACGCGGAGAGTCTCCTAGTTTAGGTTTATCCCCCTTGGTTTCGGTATTTTAGTCTGCTTAAACTTGTTCCTTAAATTATTATTCACGTTGTTTAGATGTATCTTTTACCCAGTGAACCCAAAATAATAAGCAGTAATACGAATAGGAAAACACATCGAGATTTGTACTGTCCGACAGTAGGGGGAAACTATTGACAAATATGAGTACCTTGCTTACCAGCGATTATTCCATAATTTAGCACAGTTAGGGTCCTAAAACGCAGAGTCTCCTAGTTTAGGTTTATCCCCCTTGGTTTCAGTATTTTGGTCTGCTTAAACGTATTCCTTAAATTATTATTCACGTTGTTTAGATGTATCTTTTACCGAGTGAACCTAATATAATAAGCAGTAATACAAATAGTAAAACCCGACAATAGGGGAAACCGTTCTGTCCGGAACCAGGTGACAGTGAACGCGTTAACTAATAATTTTTTTGTGAAAACCAGTGCACTGTTTTCATGATAATCCTTTATAATTTATACCATGCACCGCATTCCCGTGAAACGCAACAATGAATCCGTAGTTAAGCTGCAACGAACAGGTTTCTAGTTATAGGATGCCCGACTGTACAACACAGTTATTTCGTATAAGCATAGTGTGCTATTCTATACATATTTGTACTTGTACTATACACACTTGGACTATATTTTCCCGCGAGATCGACAGGGACCTTAACAAAGGGAGAACGCTCGCCAGATAGAGATATAAATTTCCGGCAGAGTTTTCTACCATTATTGATAGAGAACGTTTCTCGTCGGTATGGACGTATATTTTCACAGGTGTCGGTCTTCCTGTGAGAATACGATACCAGGAGCTTACAGAAACTTCTCCTGACAAATAGTCGACAATCTGGGAATGCACGGTTGCATTCGTGATACTCGTGGACCTACCGTTGTAGAACTTTCGCCATAACCATTGCTCATTCAGCTGACACGTTCGGAAAACGTTCTTTGTTTACATTTCCCTGGGCGATACACCTGTCTCTCCCGTTCTTATAGCTGCACCCCGTTTCTCTCTCTCTCTCTCTCTCTCTCTCCCTCTCTCGCTTTCTCACTCTTTGCCTACTTTTCTTACCCCCTACGGGCTTTCCCCGCTCGAGCACTTTTAGCGTGTATGCATTGGTAGAGTTTCCACGGGGGTCGCAAGTAAAACAAACAAATATTTGCCGCGACACTGTTTCACCACTTCGTCATCGAAATTTTGCCACACTGCGGGTTATATCAACGCAATGCGGTGGCTGTTGCGGATATTAGTGACTCAAATGACAATGTTATTCCTGGAAACTGTACGGCGACAACAATCACAATTAAACTAACAAGTGAATTTCCATGACACACAGCGAGCAACGTCAGTACCCAGACACCATGAAATTTTTACGTTGCCGTATTATAATTTTGTTCGTAACGAAACATTTTTTATAATCACTTGAAAGTTCTCTTGAAACTATGCAAAAGCTGATAACAACATTTTCGATCGGACTGCTAATAACAGAGTACTCTCTACTGATCACGATTCGTGGTTCACCCTGTATATATGATACACAATATCTGTTAAATAATGTGTTTCGAATAAAATAATCTGATTCTAACTTTACTTCTGGACACTTTAAAACATTCATAATGTTTTTGTTATTTCTTATACTCGAGCATACTTCATTTCTTGTACAATGCAAACTTGGCATCACTATTATTCCAAGAAGTTTGTAATTTTCCACAAATCAAGATTTCTTCGAAAAGGTGTGTTCCCTGTTAAATCTATATTCTACAGGGTGCGGCACCTAAAACAGGTCACCTGAATAAATCGCTTGCTTTTGAAGACAGAAAAAAAGGATCAGACCAAACTTACTTGATATCGAGGGGCTCGTAATCCGATGTCATTCATTTTTTTATAGGTGGAGACGTCAAGGAGATACGAAGGTCAACTCTGTTTTTTTAAATGGAACGGTATGGTTTTTTATTTACATTCTGATAGTGTATTTCAAAACGAATACAATTACCTATTACGAAGGTCATTCAAGGTCACGCAAGGTCAACTGCAATAGAAAATAAAATGTCTCAAAGCACTCTTCAAACGCTACGACGATTTACATGTAACATGTTATGTACGTATTCGCTGCTACTTCAAGTGTTCAAAATGTCGACCTTGAACACTGAGACATAACCTAAAACGTTGCAATACCGATGATACTGCCTGACAAATTTCAGTTGTATCTATTACAGAGCAAGCTCTTTTTATACGTTCTTGCATATCAACTGTGGTTGTTGGTTTTTCGCGGTACACTTGTTCCTTCAATTTTCCCCACAAATAAAAATCTAGCGGTGTCAGGTTTGGGGAACGTGCTGGCCATTTATTACTTCCTGATCGACCAATCCAACGACCTTCAAATGTCCTGTTCAGTAATTCTGTAACATTTCGAGCTGAACGAGCAGGACATCCGTCTTGTTGGAACCACATGGACTGTCGCATGTCCAGTGAAATGTCCTCTAACAATTCTGGCAAAACATCTTTTAAGATTCTCTCGTATTTATGACTATTTAGCGTGCCATCAATGGAATATGGACCAATTATTTTATCACGAAGAAGGCCGCACCAGACGTTGACAGACCAAGGTCTCTGCTTGTCCACTTCTCGTAGCCATCGTGGATTATCTACCGACCAGTAATGCATGTTGCGACAGTTAACTTGTCCGTGGTTTGTAAATGTGGCCTCATCCGTAAACAAAATTTTATTCAAGAACATTTGATCGTCTTGCAGTTTCCGTAGGCCTCATTCGCAAAACTGTAAACGTTTCTGAAAATCATTTTCACTTAATTGTTGATGCAGCGAAACGTGGAATGGGTGAAATTTGTTAACTTTAAGTATTCGCAAAATACTTCGTTGACCGATGCCACTCTCGCGTTCAAGTTGCCTCGTACCAACATGTGGATTTTGTATTACACTTGCTACAATGTTTATCGTGTCTCCATCGTCAGTTGCTTTGTTGGCTCGAGTGCGTTTTTTCTTATCCACATTTCCAGTTTCTCGAAACTTTTTTATAATGTTTGCAAAGACACACAGTGAAGGACTATTACGATCGGTAAATCTTTCACCACACACGCGTACCGCTTTCCTCGTAATTCTATGACATTCACCATAAACGATAACCATTTCCACTTTCTCTGCTATCGTGTAACGCATTCTTGAAAATTGAACACTCGGATTGAATATTTCGAAGCCGTACTCTAGTCGGTAGTAAAACTACTAATAACATTTCTGGATACAGGTAAGCATACAATGCGATGGTATGTTTATTTATGTTCTGCGACCCTTACCAATACTTAGAAGAGCAGTATGCCAACAACCAGAGAAGACACAAAAGTATTTGAAGAGTGCTTTGAGACATTTTATTTTCTATTGCAGTTGACCTTGCGCGACCTTGAATGACCTTCGTAATAGGTCATTGTATTCGTCTTGAAATACACTATCAGAATGTAAATAAAAAACCATACCGTTCCATTTAAAAAAACAGAGTTGACCTTCGTATCTCCTTGACGTCTCCACCTATAAAAAAATTAATGACATCAGATTACGAGCCCCTCGATATCAAGTAAGTTTGGTCTGATCCTTTTTTTTCTATCTTCAAAAGCAAGCGATTTATTCAGGTGACCTGTTTTAGGTGCCGCACCCTGTATAAATTTTTTCAAATTGGATGCACATTTTTAACTTTTGCAATAATTTTACTCTCGATATTCATGCGATATTTTCCTAAAGAATAATCCCATTAATTGTGTCCCATCTGATGAGGAGCATCTTGCGTAAATCATTCGGCTCACTGGACTCCAGATTACCGAAAAATGTTAAAATAAAATGATTTACGATTCGTATTTTCTCGGATCGGAAGTTATGCTTCCACTAATCGCTCGAACGGCGGCCATTACCCCTCATTCATAAAATCTTCAAACTCCCTTCGATCGTTTTCCCTGGCCAAACTTCCGAACACAATTCGTGATCAATGGATCACCTTGCCGGAGGGACTCCCTAATACGCCATAATGAACTCTGATGGAATTCAATCGGAAGTCCTCGAGAACTTCGACCCCACTACGTTCCTGTTGCGAATACCTGGCCCGTATATCGCGAGGATTGCATATAAAGTGCACTGCTTATGATAGATCATCTCCGCAATGGAAACCAGCCTCACTATCCACGCTGGCATCGCAAATATCTGCATACGTATGTAGATTCGAATATTCTCTAGGCAAAGCCTGGTAGAATAGATTCCTCCAGAACCCCCCTAAGACTACCTACTTTCAGAAACGAATATTCCGTTTTTGAGAGCCGAACTCGAGCCAAGTTTAGCCGAACTTATTAGATTGTTGTTCGCGTGTGATTGGTACCGATGCGGGTACAATCTTCTCTCAAGTTTCTACAGGAACATCCATTAAGGGAGTAGACTCCTTTTTTCAGGATTGCAATGCTGCAGGATTTGCGTTCTCATTTCTCGATAATACAAAAATGGGGTTTTTCAGTAGTCAAAAACGCTAGATGAAAGATCGATCTAGGGCGCTATCGTCCTAAATAGTCCGATTTTTCCATTTACGAGGCGTAATTTGCATTATTCGGAAGCATACAGTGGTCAAAATTTCCATAGTTCCATACTTATTTGTTGGCAATTTTGGTTCATTTATAAAAAAATAAATAAGCTATAAGTATTTATGTTATATTAAGATGATTACAAAGACATCCGAATGGATTCAAAATAGAATGTCTTCTCATTCAAGTGATTAAATTAAAAAGTATGTATTTTTGATGAAGGTTTGTGCGAAATTTCTATAGTTCCACTCGATATAATACTTTATTTATTTTACAAAATCAACATGTTTTATTTAATAATTGTATGATAATATCGTATATTCCTACCATTTTTCAAAATAACTTGAAAAACTCGATTAGTCATACTTCTAATTAAGGTTTGTAACGTCGATAAATCTATACTACTCCACGCTTGTCTTATACTACTTTTAAGTTCTGCAACAGTAGCAAATTGTTTTCAATTTGCGTACATCTTGCAAGATAGTATTCCCCAAAGGATCTCTATGGGGTTAAGGTCCGAAGATCGGGCGAGCCACTGCATTAATTTAATATTTTTCTTTTGAAATCATTTCTTGCTGACTCTTGAAGTGTGGACGGCTGCGTTATCTTGTTGGAACACATAGTCATCCGAACCTATTTCTTCCATGAACGGAATTAGAGCGTCTTCCAAAAGTTCTGTGTACTTTTCAGATTTCATTTTAGTGATATCAAACACATCGGGGTCTTTTCGGAAAAGCTAAATGCAGCCCAAACCACGACACTTTCACCACCAAAATTTCGACTCATGGCAATGTCATGTGGTCGACTCAAATCGTGCCAATAGTAGTTAAAACCATCTGGGTCCGTCTAAATTAAACTTTTTTTCATCCGAAAAAATAACTTTTTTCCATTCTTCGTTCGACGACATATGAGTTTTAGCAAAAGCGAGTTTTGCTTCTTTATGATATTGCGTTAAAGGCGCTTTTGAAGCCATTTTAGTCCATACGAAGCGCTTACTTTTCTTTAGAATTTGTTGAACACGTTTATGAGATACCGGGAGATCGAAATCCGCTTTTATCTGCCGTGCTGTTACATTTTAATTCGATGCAGCTCGTAAAATTAACGAAATTTGCCTTCGACTCAACATTTGATTTCCACCCTTCGAATGATTTGTGCCGTATTAATCACCTAACTTAACAAAATTATTTATGACGTGATGGGATTTGTTTATTTTTAAGGCAATTTACCTGTTAGAAAGTCCCGCATCTTCATAATCTTCATTCTAATCTGCTCCTCCACATTTAATAATTGACCCCGTGGCATGTTAAGAAAAATCGATATAACCTAAAAATACATCCTATTTTACGAAAAATAAAAGTAAATCAAGTAAGTAAGTATAATTTTATACACGCCCGACTAGAATTTCAGTTAGGCAGACCTATAGGTCCGCATTAGGCTAGCCTAATTTGGCTGTTAGGCCCTAGTGGGGCAGCCCCATTGGGCAGGCATGCGGCATGTAACGCGGAGTATCCGTGATTGCCTAATTGGGAATGCCGTATGAGGCCCGAATTAGGAAACCCGCGTTCGGGCCACATTAGCTATCCCCAATGACTATCCAATGCGGCAAACCGCATTAAACAACATTAGAATAGCCTTATTAGGCCCTCATTAGGAGACATTAATGAAATCTCACTCTCGCCCATCCCCATTGGGACCATGTATGGCATCTGTTAGGAATATCCAACCTAGGCTTGCGCTCGCCCATCCCAATTTGGACCACGTATGGCTACTATTAGGCATCAACTTCGTCGTGCGCTCGGCCATCCTCATTCGGACCATATATGGCACCTGTTAGGAATGCCCAACTTAGGCGTGCGCCATTCTTTCCGCATTAGGCCCACATTCGTTTTTAGGCATGCCTAACTGAAATTCTAGTCGGGCGGTACTCAGTACTCAGTTTTGTGCACAGTACTCACACTGTTAAAGACAAAAGGAATATATTAGCTGGAACTATGGTAATTTCGCTGGAATTTTCAATAAAATACCAGATATAACTGCAATAATCTAAGCTATACGCAATAATCGAAATACCAATCAATTTCCGGTTTCTGCAGCGAGGTAATGGTCGTTGACGTTTTTGACTAATGAAAACCCCCATTTTTGTATTGTCGAGAAATGAGAACGCGAATACCGTACCCTTGCAATCCTGGAAACGAGTCTACCGCCTTCAGAGTCGTCATTTTAAATTAGTAAGCGACTGTCGTAAAAGTTAAAACACGTTTTGTTTTTTAGTTATCAAATTTGGGATGAGAATTACGCAAGAAAATGTATAACATTGGAAAAGTGTGCGGGAAGTATAATGATAGCGTTAACGGATAAAAAGTTATAGCCAATTGTCTGAAGACAATGTTTTCAGCAAAATAAAATTTTGACGTATTAGTTGGAACACCCCGAAAACTCTGATAAGTAAGTGTCGAAATGATGTCGAAACGTTTCATAGTTTTAATCGTCTGGTTCACTTTCACAGTATGTTTGCAATGTGGAAAAAAGCACTGTCTCAACTTGTACGGTATCCCAAACTTTACAACAGTCCCTTATAGAGTAGAAATTGGCTGTGTAATTTGTTTTTGACTTTCCACTTTTTCCTTTTGTAAATACCCCCGCCGAAATTTCTATAAAGTCACTGTGTTTTGTAACAAATTCTTATTATTATACCATACCAATGAAAAATTTGTATTTGGTAGCATTTCGGGATCACATAAAGAAAGCATACACACCGATTTCAAAACATAAGTATAACATTTATCGATAAAAGAAAACAAAAATATAATTTTACGCAGCACAAACTGCGAAATTTCTATAATGTCGCTTTCGTTTTACACGGATAAAGTTGAAATTAACGATTGTTTTTTTATTTTTTCTATTTTAATACCTAGTGTAACCTCCATTTTTTTTTAATTACATTAAAAATACGATTGGGCATCGACGAAATTAATGTTTGTAGCGTTTCTGTTTTAACAGACGCCCACGCTTCATTCACCGCATCCCTTAGATCGCTAATGGAGTTGTATTGTCTGCAGTTTTTATAAACTTGTCGCGCAATGATACCCCAAACATTTTCAATAGGGTTTATATCAGGAGAACAAGCAGGCCATGGCAAAACATTGATGTTTCTTTCAAGAAGCCACTGCTTTGTGTGCTTCGACGCGTGTACCGCAGCATTATCATGCTGATAAATAAAATTGTCATCTTCAATATTTTCTGTAAATGGTATTAGAATCATGTCTAACAAATCTGTATAATTTTCCGAATTCATTTTGTGATTTATGTAACACATTGGAGTATTTTGTCAGTTTTGAACGCAGCCCATATCATTAGAGAACCACCGCCAAAGTTACGACTCATTGTCACACTTTTCTCATTTCGCAGATCATGCCAATAATATTTACTGCTATCAGGTCCATCCAAATTAAACTTTTTCTCATCTGAAAAAATGACAGACTCCCACTCTTTCGTTCAGGACATATGTGCCCGTGCGAAATCAAGACGGGCCTGTTTATGTACTTCTTTTAGGCCTGGTTTACGTTGCATTTTTGTCCACACGAATTGCCCAGAAGAATTTAGAAGTTATTGCACACGTCTTGTTATTATTGGAAGCTCCAATTCAGCTCGAAAATGTGCTGCGTTTTTCCTTTCCTTAGCTGCAGACCTCAATCATAATAAATGTTGTCTCTTCGACAATTTTTTATTACCGCCTTTAAAATGATTTTTTCCGTAATTTTCACGTAAATTGATATAATTATAAATCTCAGTATATAAACGATTAATTTTCTTAGCAATTGCACGATTAGAGCAGCCCATATTTTTATAAGCATCGATCGATGCTTTTTCTTCAATTGCCACTGTCCAACAGCCAAAAATTATTTCGATTCCCACTATGCGATTCTTATAGAGTTTTTCGCGATGATTCCGAATCTGACCTTAATTTTTCTCCTATACGTACAGTTTTTGAGAAAATTGAGTTTAAAGAAAAGACACATTTTTCAACTTTGAACAATTATTGCGATGTTATTATAAAAGATATTGAATTGTTCTTTACGACAAAAGATTCTGTAGACTTTTCCGAATACAGTGATATCCAATAATAATACATAATGATCGTTTAAAGATGTTTAAACAACGATTAAAGACGGAGGGACACCATTTTTGCACCCATTTTTGAGGATATTTTTCAATTTATATAAAAAAATAAGGGTCCAGCGGAA
>CM052191.1:1808310-1832897 GCA_028455805.1 Lasioglossum figueresi | reverse complement strand
GGTTACGGAAACAAGATACTTGGGAGAAATAGTACATCCATGCTTGCAGACTATTGTTGGAGTTTAATAACAGAAGCGGAAACATCTCGTAAACGTCAGTCAAGAAGAAAGAAGTTTTAGGTATGTTTTCTATCTTGTAAATTCCTGTTTTTACTATAAAATAATAAATAAAGAATAAATATATTAATAGAGTGGGAATATAGTAATAAATAATAATTAACAATAATAAATATAACATTTAAATAAGCAGACATAATTGTCCCGCGCCGTATCCCGTCGAACGACCGCGCTAGTAGAAGAGCACCACTGGCGGCAACTCATGTCGGGCGAAGATATTTTGCTTTCTGGATCGAAAAAAACGTCGATGTTGGAAATTTGAAACGGTGGTTTCTCAAGATGAAAGTGTGCTCTATCGCGTGGTATAGTTCGATTTTCCGCTGGACCCTTATTTTTTTATATAAATTGAAAAATATCCTCAAAAATGGGTGCAAAAATGGTGTCCCTCCGTCTTTAATCGTTGTTTAAACATCTTTAAACGATCATTATGTATTATTATTGGATATCACTGTATTCGGAAAAGTCTACAGAATCTTTTGTCGTAAAGAACAATTCAATATCTTTTATAATAACATCGCAATAATTGTTCAAAGTTGAAAAATGTGTCTTTTCTTTAAACTCAAGTTTCTCAAAAACTGTACGTATAGGAGAAAAATTAAGGTCAGATTCGGAATCAGCGCAAAAAAACTCTATAAGAATCGCATAGTACAAAACGAAATAACCAAAAAAAGTTGAAATTTGTTGGACAGTGTTGTTAAATGATAAGAAACAGGATTTCAATGAGTTCTAAAACTAATACTTTTAGAATATTTCAAATTTTCCGTACTTCTCTGCTCATAATTCAGCGAAACGCTATGTGACTTTATAGAAACTTCGCACTTGTGTACTGCATCACGCAGAAAAAAATTAAAACAAACTTAAATAGTGAACATAGCGGTCTAAAGTGCGTAGTCCCTCTATCCGAGTGTCAACAAGGCACGAGACCAGATACGATAAATCAACAAAAATTGTGATATTTTTCAAATATCTGTGAATATGAAGATGACTTTATAGAAATTTCGGCCACCGTATAGTGGTTTGATAACTACTAGTTCTTGGGGATCTGGAGTCGAGCTCCTTCTGGAAACGGGTAGTTATCCGTGGGCCAATCGTCTGCTCTCCTCGTCGCGTCGTTTGTTTAACTGCGTTATCGTTACGACCAAAGATAAGGATAGAGGGCCACACTAGATGCTAATGAGAGCGAGGGGCTTCCTAATGGGTGGTAGATATTTGACGAGTAATTATCGATTGGGTACTACACAGAATTGAGGAGCGATGGTAAAAGTTGAAAAATTATGCTTTGTCTGTTCTCGTCGATACTTCTATTGTTAGAACATTCTTGTTTTATATTTCCGTGGTTTGTGTTTCAAAAAGAACCTCTTTTCCTCTATAATCCGCGGGACTCGATTGTTGTCCAAGATGTGTTCTTTTTCCTTTAATAATTTCCATTTGTTTATTTCATGAAATATTTATGTTTTACGGAATGTCTATATTTCACTCTATTTTGGTGAGGACGGTGATATCATATTGTCAAAGATCGTTCTTAAAGTATGTTCTACCGAAACCTTGTACGTTCGAAATAAATGAAAACTTTTTAACAGCATTTGTATAGAGTAGGTTCCGCAGTGTAGAATTCCATTTGTCGGGACCTGCGATTTTATACAGTTTCACGAGCGCCCGTAATTATTCACTGTCGAACGTTTTTCTGCTATTCGATCAAGACAGTAATCCCACGTGCGATGAAACACGGATTATGTGAGATTCCATTCGATCTACAGGCGCCTCAACACCCAATCAGTTTTCTTCGTGACGAGCCCCGAATTAATAGACAGACGAATAAGAAAATCTGCCTACAGAATGATTAAAAAGGCTTCTGGTAAAAGATTTTATCGTCAGCGGATTGCAGATCTAACATTTTATAAATTGCCGTACCTTTCGGTCAAAATAATTTATAAAACGTGAAAAAACATATTCCATGTTTAGCGAAGGTAACATTTACCGAAGGCAATGTTTTAAACAATCTGTATAAAGCAAACGAAAAATGATAAACAACATTTATTTTTTGCACCGTCTTTGTGTACTACATCAATTGTATAACACATGTGAAGGTCAACTGCGTTTTTTAAATTAAACTGTACTTACTTTCCTATGTATCAGATCGTTAAGTATGAAATTTGACGAATGTGTTTGAAATTTGTGTTTTATTTGTCAAGTTTCATACTTAACGACCTGATACTATCTAATACAGAGTAGAACACAAATCAACTAATAATTACAAATCAGACTAATAGTCTGATTGATTCTTACTTAGTCATATAAAATAGTCGTAAGTTAGAACTTTTTGATTAGTTAGTCACAGCTCGAAGTACTGCTTAGTTATGGCTTATTAGTTATGATTAATCATTAGTTAGTTGAAATTATCAGTCATCAATCTGTAGTTATCAGTCACTATTGAGCGATTACGTGCCATGTAGTTATGACTAACTAATCAAAAAGTTTTAACTAATGACTATTCTGCTATGATTAACAATCAATCAGACTACTAATAATTACAAATCCGACTAAGAGTATGATTGATTCTTACTTAGTCATATAAAATAGTCGTTATTTAGAACTTTTTGATTAGTTAGTCACAGCTCGAAGTACTGGTTAGTTATTGCTTATTAGTTATGATTAATCATTAGTTAGTTTAAATTATCAGTCATCACTCTGTAGTTATCAGTCACTATTGTGCGATTACGTGCCATGTAGTTATGACTAACTAATCAAAAAGTTTTAACTAATGACTATTCTGCTATGATTGACAATCAATCAGATTACTAGTCATTTTTAATTATTAGTCGATCTCTGCTCTACTCTCAGAGTAATTATCAGTCATCACCCTGTAGTTATCGGATACTATTGTGCGATTACGTGCCATGTAGTTATGACTAACTAATCAAAAAGTTTTAACTAATGACTATTCTGCTATGATTAACAATCGATCAGACCACTAGTCATTTTTAATTATTAGTTGATCTGTGATCTACTCTCAGAGTAGAGCACAAATCATCTAATAATTACAAATCAGACTAATAGTCTGATTGATTCTTAGTCGTGTAAAATAGTCGTTAGTTAGAACTTTTTGATTAGTTAGTCACAGCTCGAAGTACTGCTTAGTTATTGCTTATTAGTTATGATTAATCATTAGTTAGTTTAAATTATCAGTCACCAATCTGTAGTTATCAGTCACTATTGTGCCATTACGTGCCATGTAGTTATGACTAACTAATCAAAAAGTTTTAACTAATAACTATTCTGCTATGATTAACAATCAATCAGACTACTAGTCATTTTTAATTATTAGTTGATCTGTGATCTACTCTCAGAGTAGAGCACAAATCATCTAATAATGACAAATCAGACTAATAGTCTGATTGATTCTTAGTCATATAAAATAGTCGTTAGGTAGAACTTTTTGATTAGTTAGTCACAGCTCGAAGTACTGCTTAGTTATTGCTTATTAGTTATGATTAATCATTATTTAGTTTAAATTAGTTATCAGTCATCAATCTGTAGTTATCGGTCACTATTGTGCGATTACGTGCCATGTAGTTATGAGTAACTAATCAAACAGTTTTAACTAATGAGTATTCTGCTATGATTAACAATCGATCAGACTACTAGTCATTTATAATTATTAGTTGATCTGTGCTCTACTCTCAGAGTAGGCACAAATCAACTAATAATTACAAATCAGACTAATAGTCTGATTGATTCTTAGTCATATAAAGTAGTCGTTATTTAGAACTTTTTGATTAGTTAGTCACATCTCGAAGTACTGTTTAGTTATTGCTTATTAGTTATGATTAATCATTAGTTAGTTTAAATTAATTATCAGTCATCAATCTGTAGTTATCAGTCACTATTGTGCGATTACGTGCCATGTAGTTTGACTAACTAATCAAAAAGTTTTGACTAATGACTATTCTGCTATGATTAACAATCGATCAGACTACTAGTCATTTTTAATTATTAGTTGATCTGTGCTCTACTCTCAGAGTAGGGCAAAAATAAACTAACTAATGATTAATCATAACTAATAAGCAATAACTAACGATTACTTAGAGCTTGCTGTGACTAAAAATCAATCAGACTAGTAGTCGTTTTTAATTATTAGTTGATATGCGCCCTACTCTGATCGAATAAATCGTTTTAAGAAGACAAATATCCCTTGAAGAGAAATATTTCATTAAAGATAATCGATATTTTATTGAAGATAAAATGCGTTGAAGACAAATAGCCTTTAAAAACGTTAATCATTAGAGATTTAATTAAATCGCCGCGTGCAGGTACGGCCAATTTAATCATCAGTCGTGATCAATTACAAGCGAATAATCACAACAAACTTGCGATGTTAATTGCATTCATAACTGGCAGTTAAACACGTTGCAGTCCGGAGTCGTGAATTCGATTAAAATGTTAACCGATATTGATCTTAATTAAGACAGTATATGCGTCAGTCAAACGAATAACGTTACTCACCACATCGATGAGCTGCGACAGTTTCAATTTGATGCACACACGTAGCACGTCCGAGGTATTCACTACGGGGCGCACTAGTTTATTGTAATTAGATAAGAGATCGTCGTAAAGACGCTTGGCATCCGGATTGCCAGCGACAGCACCATGTACCACTAATGCCGAGAGAAACCATACGCGAAGTGTTTCCCCTATTATGGGGGGCATCATGGTCCCCTGATTCCTCCACTATGACCGACACACGCGTCACCCCTTTAACCCTCCCACAACACGAACCGTGAGTCACAAATCTGCAACAAATCAAACACAGTCCAAATTAATTCATTATCATCATCATTATTATCATTTATGTAAAATCGCCTTACACCATTCAAGACTCCGGTTTTAACCAAATTTAAGTATGACATACCAAAAAGCCTTCAGAAACGTAAAAAAAGTTGTAAAAAAAATCGAATTTTGATTTTATCAACTACTTTGCAAAAAAGTTAAGAACGTAGTAATTATCTGAAACTGGTGTCTCTAACACTTCTGTGAGACATATGTATTATTTTCATATTTTTGGAGATTTTTAATTTGTTTATGTTTTCTGTCTAATTTTAAAAATCCGAAAAATATACACGTTAAGAACCATAATTGGACACGACCGCCGTAATACGAACGTGATTTATCTGACAACTTGAATATAAGTTCAGCAATTTTATGTTTCTGGAGTTTTTTAAAAATCGATTTTGCAATGAAAAAGTCCGACAGTCCGAAAAAGTGCACAGTCGTGTATGTTATCGGTAGACTGCGGATCTTCATGCAATTTCCACTTTTTATAAACAAAATTTTAGTTAGTGGAAAAACATAAAATTCTTTTTTTAATGATAACAGCCTTTGTAGAGTCAAATCAAATAAAAATCGTACTGGATTCTGTCGAATTTGATATTCTAGCATTTTTTGAAAATTTATGTGAACCATAAATGCATAAAGATCCGCAGCTTAGTTATCAGGTAGAATGTTCATCAATTTTTTCGCAGGGCAAAACAGATTGTACAGAGTGTAATTCATGTCGTGCCGTTTCGAAATCAATGGAAATCGATGAAAATAAATTTTAAAATCCATGATGCTTGCAAACAATGTAACACGACCGATGCGACGTTACGATCGACATTAATCCATGCTAAGCGTACGAAGTGAAAGTGTCAAATGGTAACAGAGTAGGGCACAAATCAACTAATAATTGAAAAATGACTAATAGTATGATTGATTGTTAGTCATAGCAAAATAGTCATTAGTTACATCTTTTTATTAGTCAGTCATAACTATATTATTAATCATTAGTTAGATTAAATGATCAGTCATCAATCGTTAGTCATCAGTCATTATTGTGCGACTAACATACATTAATATGTACGCTTAAACTATATCGGAATTTGCAGAGACCAAACAAAATTTAATTACATATAATTTAAATTTAAATTTATCATGTTATTATTACTCTATTTATAACGGTTTATAAAAATTTGTTGTAACCTATTTTCTTCACAAAAATAAAATAAGAAACTTTGGAAATCTTTTCGTAATCAACTGCCTTTTCCTTTCTCGTCAACATAATTTGTCATCATCTGAATTGAATATGTTTATAAAGTAATAGGACATTTTTTTGTTATTATTATGTCTTATTTTAACTTATAACCATTTTTTATCATTAGTCACAGTGAAATACTGATTGCGTATTTAGTCATTAGTTATGCCATCATAATCAGTATTCAATATTCATCCTTAATAAAAATATAGTCATTATTCATTAGTTATTACGCTCAAATACTTATGTAGTCATTACTCATTAGTCACGCTCAAGTATTTACTTAGTCATTAATTATTAGTCGCTTTTGTAGAGCTTATGAAGTCAATAAACATAATTGTGACTAGAGTTTGCCCAACTCTGAATGGTAGCACAAAACTAACAGCCTTTTTCTTAAATAATTTACATTTTGTTTTCTACACGGTTCCTTTAGTTTTAGTTAATACATTTTCCGGAACATGAAAGTCCAATTAGATGAAAATGGATGTCTTGGAACTTAGTGTAAGCTCCACGACAGTATTAATAGCTTTTTAATGTCTCGGAAAATACGATTACAGCAACTCTCTTAATATACATTAACACGGAACCGATGTGCGATAAATGAAGTTAAATTAAAATCCAGAGCACGCTACACATCCAATTTACATCTCCTAACGATAGATCGTCGAAGACACTTTGCGTCTTTTCTTTCCATTCTTCTTGCTTAATCTCGAAGGTCTTTGATAATTACTGTTAAAATTAAATGTTCGTTACCTCGTTAAAAATGTGCTTCTTAACATGCACATACATTACGAGTTTGAAAAAGGTCAACAATTGTGAGAAAGAGTTTATGCAGTTCTGTAATGTTCATTCAAAAATGTTCGTTCAGAATTTGAGAATCGTCTGTAATATTGGTTAGAAAACAACGGGGAACATTTTGAAAATTTGTTATAGTTATAAAGAAATTACAAACTTTCTCGCACAGTATACGTGTGACTCGCTTTACTTCTCATTAAATATCTCCGAAACTAGTGCGCAGATAAAAACAAGTACTCCGCGAAAATTGCTGGTATTTTTACGTACAATGAGATCCTATACTAAAAAATATAGGTTTCCATTTGACAAAAACAAAGTTGACCTTCAAATGACCATGAAAACGCCACCCAAATAAAAAACTGATACTGTCTCCTTCGTTGCGCCTCGAAATCCTTGAAAACGTGTTTTACACATTTTTTAATACCATTCATAATTTTCGAGATATTCGACTGGAAAGTTTTCAAATGGACACCCCGTATATTATCACCCGAGGCTAATCAAGTGAACAGCACTGTACATAACGTAATGTAGAACAGAACTAACGAAAGTAAGTACAATCCTTAGGTGTCATTAACAATTTAATTATTTACAAAATGATTATAATATATTCGTCTGTCCATACTGTTTAGGGTGTAATCTGGTGTAATATGTATCATGACAAATATCAAAATGTACGAGGTGTAATCAAAAAGTAAGGTGACTTTTTGAATTTCGCGGGATACCTACAGTCGATTTTCGTTTTCTTTTCTTTCTTATGCTGGTACACTCGTCCCGAACATATGTTCACAGTTTCAGCTATATAGCATTTTTTGTTTGTTTGCGAGAAGCATAAAGGTTAGAAGTGTTTTGCGTGTTAGGCAAACATTTACATTGTCACTAGACACGCACAAAAACTGATGAAACTGTAATACAGCATCCTGTGAATGTGCTGTGCATATTAATAAACATTCAAGGTAATGTTCATCGTCGATAATGCAATTGTCTACGTTGAACAATCGCGAATTGTAATGATCTGTCAATTATTTCTGCCACAATAGAAGCACAAGCTTTGATTATTCGATTCATCGTTTACCAGGAGCAGATCGCTTCTAAAGGCATGACTGACGATAGAGCATGATGACACAATGAATATAGTTCGCATATCGTTCTAATGCTGCTTTAGAATTCGGTCTCTTTTTGGTAATAATCAAACGCATGATTCCGTAGCATTCGCTACAACATTCTTTCATACTAAAAATTTTAATTGTACAGGGTGTTCAACGTAACTGTCGCCACAATTATTCGGGCACTTCCGAAGAAGATAAAAAAAATGATGAAAAAGAGAGAAAAATGTCTTCTTCATTTTTTTTAAATGATACCTCATAATCTTTAGTACACAATAGTGTTGCTTATTTCAAGACGAGTTCGTCGTCCTAATATAAAATATCTTGACCAAAGCTGTGCAGAATTACAATTGTATTACTCCAGGAATTATAATTACAAAGTAATTGAATTACATTGTAATTCAGTCATATTGTAATTTAAAATTCATATCTTCATTCAATTAAATTACAATGTAATTCGTAATTGCAATTGGTGCAAAATTATAAAATACTTTGTAATTAAATTACATTAATAAACAGCAAATAAGTATATGAAAGAAAAACATAATAATATATCGCATTTCTTCAAAGTTCTGGACTATAATTTGGAGAGCTGTATTTTAATTATATTGTCTTTCAATTACACATCTGATTAAAATAATTAGTGATTGAATTAATTAAAAGGTTTGAATTATGTAATTGAATTACATTGTATTTCAATTATACAGAGTGAGTCCGAAGAAACAGAACACTAAATATCTCCGTTACTTTTCGTTGTACAAAAAAACTTCTTAGGACAAAGTTACACTGTTTGAAGGGCCAAATGTAACGGTGTATGGGAAACAATTTTCAAGGTCATTTTTTATGAGATTTCAAGGTCATCGATGTTTTTTTTCATGGAACGATATATCTTCGTTAACGTAATGTTGTAGCTGACAAAATAACGAATTCATCCATGTAACACAATATGGCCTACAAATGACCTTCAATCCAGAAAAATGGAATAAATAAAATTCAACGTGTAAGATTCATTTGCTTTATTTCTGTTACGCAAAATGTTCAAAAATATTCCCTTTACCTATACATTTATTTAGCCGTGAAGTTACAGAAGGTGCTACTGTGTAATTCATTTCTGAGGAAATCGACGCACAAGTCCTGACGATTCTTTCTTTCATGTCGTCTACAGTGGTTGGTGGTTCTTGATAAACATCGTCTTTCAGTTTTCCACATAGATAGAAATCAAGGGGTGCAAGATCTGGTGAGCGAGCTGACCATAATACGGGTCCGTTACGTCCAATCCAACGATTTGGAAACTTGTTATTCAAGAATTGTGTTACGACACGGGAAGAATGGGCTGGACATCCGTCATGTTGATACCACATATCTTCGCGAATGTCCAAGAGTGTATTTTCCAGGAGAATTGGTAACGATTCTCGTAAAAATGCAATGTATTTTTCTGCATTTAATGTTCCGGTGATAAAGTGAAGTCCAATTATTTGGTTGTTTAAAATTCCGCAACAAACATTGACGGACCATGGTCTTTGTTTGTCGACTGTGCGTAACCACCGCGGATTTTCAGATGACCAATAATGCATGTTTTTTAAATTTATCTGCCCGTGGTTCGTAAACGAAGCTTCATCGGTAAATAATACTTTATTCAAAAATGTTCTATCGTTTATCAATTGTCTCAATCCCCACTGGCAAAAGTTTACACTATTTACAAAGTCTCTACCATGAAGTTCTTGGTGAATCGATAGGTGAAAGGGGTGAAATTTTTGTTCATGGAGTATTTGCACTACACATTTTTTTACTACCGCCACTTTCTCGTGCGATTTGCCTCGTACCAGCATGAGGGTTTGTATCCACTGCTGCCAGAACATTAATTGTGTTTGCTTCGTTCCTTCGAGTCTTCTCCTTCGTACATTTTTTATTTTCAAAACTACCAGTTTCACGGAATTTATTTATCATATTGGAGTAAACGGAAACTGACGGACAATTACGATTAGGAAATCGGTCCTTGTGCAACCTTACTGCTGCTCTTAAACACTGTCGACTTTCTCCATAAATGAAAATCATATCGATCTTATATTCCTTCGAGTAACGCATTGTGAAACGTTCATCGATAAACCGATAGATTAGAAATCTTAGAACAATGGAAATCTGGTAGCAAAAAGGTCTTCAGAGTAATTAGTAGTTGATAAACACGATTCTGTACGAACGTATAGGTGAAGGTATATCATAAATGTCTTCCTGTCAACACCGAATCTGTTATTATGTTGTGTATCACGATACATTTGAATGTATAGCAGCTCGAGGGAATATTTTTGAACATTTTGCGTAACAGAAATAAAGCAAATGAATCGTACACGTTAAATTTTATTTATTCTATTTTTCTGGGTTGAAGGTCATTTGTAGGTCATACTGTGTTACATGGATGAATTCGTTATTTTGTCAGCTACAACATAAAGTTAACGAAGATATATCATTCCATTGAAAAAAACATCGATGACCTTGAAATCTCAAAAAAATGAGCTTGAAAATTTTTAACCTTACACCGTTACATGTGGCCCTTCAAACAGTCTAACTCTGTCCTAAGAAGTTTTTTTGTGCAACGAAAAGTAACGGAGATGTTTAGGTGTTCTGTTTCTTCGGACTCACCCTGTATAATTGAAATACAATGTAATTCAATTACGTAATTCAATCGTAATATAATTGAATTAGCACAACTCTGATCTTGACCATTATCAACAACTCAAGCTTGCCTCACTATTAAGGTCATATCAAGGTCATAGTATACTAGGCCGTTGAACTCGTCTTGACATAAGCCATAATATTATGTACTAAAAAATATGTAGTGACATTTTTAAAGAAAATTAATGTGACCTTCACGAAGAAATTTCATTTAACATTTGTTTTCTATTGCATTTTGTGGCCGACTGAAAATTAATTTGGTTCCAAACATTTTGTTTGTTGTTGTTGGGCTACCGGCTACGGTAAAGGGGCCTATTCACGGCCAATCATGTTACGCAACAATGCCTATTGCGCAATATGATTGACCGTGAATGATAGTGATTGACGAATTGCGCAACATGTTGTGTAAAATCAGAATTTCCTCATATTATTTGCACAACAAACAGGTTGCGCAACAATGTGTACTGTGAACGGGCAGTGTTGCACAAATGTCAGACGAGTCTCATCACTGCTGCTGTACGTGTGCCTGGTTGTCTGGCTGTGTGTGCCTGGCTGTCTGTCTGCGTGTCTGATTGCTCAAATTATGTGTCAACGTGAGCACAATTTGGATTTGCGAAACATCATGCTGCACAATAATTGTTGCACAACGTGATTGATCGTGAGTATACCCCTTCACGTAGATGTATGTATCTATACATCTTTGTAGATGTATGTATGTACGTGTAACAATAAATGAGCCTGGAAAAATTTGTTTTGCATCGCGAAAACGATTCAGTCTATCTCAATCAAGTATTCTCTCACGAGAAGACCTAGTTCTGACCAATTTCATGACGTGAACATTTTTCAATTAACTCCACAACTTTTTTGCAGATTCAGCCCACTGTGTTGGAGTTAAAAGATAATCAACGCCTGCTGAATACGTTGAATAGAAATGTGAGTAACTGTTTGAAACGAGGTGGGCAGAGAGCACAGCATGTTTAATTTATCACAAACAAAAGCATACGCGAGTGCAAGCATTGCTATTAGAGGACAACGAAGTGCTGAGCCCATCATTTCCGAAGCGGTGCATCGCGAATCGACCAACGACTGATTGATTCGCGTATTTCGCGGAAGGCCATTACAGGAAAGTACGGTGCAATTCGACGAGATAACCGCCGGATGTAAATTTCTGTCTATATCTGGCAGCGTTTAATCCGATTTTCAACGATCGTTATGGAGCCTGTTTGATTAGTTCAGGTAAAGTACTCATCAGTGTTAAGATTAGGATTATCTCAATGGCGGCTCTGCCACTGAGATATTAAATTCCTGTCCCGGAAATTTCAATGTTCTATCGGGTCATCGAGCTAGCATTTGTTTTGTATCAGACTTCATGACTGGAATTGAAAATTGTTGACACATCGATTCCACTTGTCGAAACAGTTCCGAGAAATTCTAATTATGATGTGACAAACTGTTTCGATTGTGACGTTGGAGTTGTCTTGAAATGGTCGTTGTGTGAAATACACTTATGTTTCAATCATTTTCTCGAGATAATTGTGAAAATTATATAGAACAATTAACTTCCTTTTTACCATTTGTTCGAAAACAGCAGAATAAATTTTTATTCATCCTTTCAAATTTTCTCGTTGCTCTATGTCGCGCGCCTCTATGACGTACGCAACGTACACCTCTGTTGGTCGGGTTGCCGCATTTCAGGCGGAGTTTTAATTGTTAATAACTAAAAGTCGAAACCGAAATAGTCGTTTTTTTACTCATCATTTTCGTCTTACATCGTCATGGAGAACTGCCTCTTAAATGTTCTCCCACTTGTAGTCGAACATCCTGTATAAACAAATTCCGATCGTACGCGATTTAGAACTGGATAATATTTTCGAGTTCGAGACGGATTGGTTTACCAGCGGTTGCATAAAAATCATTTAGAAAAAATTCCATTTGGTCGGAATCCCGAAGGAAATACATAGTAAAGGTCGTTTTTCACGATCTTTATCACGACCTTTTACGAAAATTGAAAAAATACGTTTTGTAGATTTACGTCAGTTGTGTACAGTTATAGGTCGAAAGTCGTGAAATGCTGCGATTTTTACAGTCTTTCAACCATTTGTAGCTCGCGGGAACTTTGACAGATTTCGATAAAAATGTTCAGCACATACATGTACGTTGTATTGTGACATACAGGGTGTTCGTTTGAAAACTTTTCAGCCGAATACATATCTCGAAAAGTATGAAAGATATTAAAAAATGTGTAAAACACGTGTCCAAGGATTTCGAGAGGGAAAGAGGAGGGCAGTATCAGTAATTTAATTGGGTGGCGTTTTCAAGGTCATTTGAAGGTCAACTGTGTTTTTGCCAAATGGAAATCTATATTTTTTATTATGGGATCTTATTGTACGTAAAAATACCAGCAATTTTCGCGGAGTACTTGTTTTTATCTGCACACTAGTTTGGGAGATGTTTAATGAGAAGTAGAGCAAGTCATACTTATATTGCGAGAAAGTTTGTAATTTCTTTATAACTATAACAAATTTTCAAAATGTTCTCCGTTGTTTTCTAAACAATAATACAGACGATTCTCAAATTCTGAACGAACATTTTTGAAGGTATCTGTTGGAATAGTTCTTCGCGACATATTTTCTATTCCTCGTCCTCGTAATTCGTTATTAATGTAATTTAATTACAAACTATATTATAATTGTACTCCAATTGCAATTACGAATTACATCGTAATTTAATTGAATGAAGATCTGAATTATAAATTACAATATGACTGAATTACAATGTAATTCAATTACTTTGTAATTATAATTTCCGGAGTAATTCAATTGTAATTCTGCACAACTCTTGCTTAGAGGCGGCTATGGTTATAAGTAGACTGCGGATTTTTATGCATTTATGGCTTATGAATATTTTCATTAAATGCTACAATATGAAATTCGATAAAATTTAGTAACATTTTTATTTGTTTTGGATCCACAGAGGCTGTTCCCGTTAAAAATAGAATTTTATTTCGTGCCACTTTCTTCAAATTTGTCTATAAAAATTGAAAATTGCATAAATATACGCAGTGTTATATATACGTAGATATTTTGCACTCTGGTTCGGTAAAAACATCGATATCGGAAACTTCAAAGCGGGGTTTCTCAAGATAAAAGACTGCTCTATCGCGTGATATAGTTCAATTTTACGCTGGACCCTTATTTTTTGCGATAAATTGAAAAATATCCTCAAAAATCTGTGCAGAAATGGTGTCTCTCCGTCTTTAATGATTGTTTAAACATGTTTAAACATTCATAACGTATTAATATTGCATATCATTCTACTCGGGAAAGTCTACAGAATCTTTTGCTGCAAAGAACAGTTCAATATCTTTTATAATAACATCACAATATTTGTTTAAAGTTGAAAATTGTGTTTTTTTTGCAAGGCCATGTTTCTCAAAAACTGTACGTGTAGGAGAAAAATTAAGGCCAGATTCGGAATCAGCGCAAAAACCTCTATAAGGTACACCCAACGGTTATAGTGTTACGTTCTCGAAGTTGCTGATTCGCGTATGCTTCGGATCTGTGCCCGCCAAATTAATCTTGGGCAAGTAGTTCAAATGATAGGTACCGTATAAAGACGCAAAAGACAATAATCGATTCGGACGACAATGGAACACGTTGAAAGAAGCGTTTCGTCCGGGACCTGCTAGTGGACTCGTCGGTAAGGCTGATCTAGCAGGTCCTGCCTTAGACGCTAGCGCACGCGAGGGGTTTTCGATTAATAATGACGCGTTATTTAGCGCGGTTGTCCCGATCGCTGAACAATGATCTACCGCAATGTAACTTCTCGACACTTATCCCGTTTTGAATGACAAGACAACGGCCGGTGCGTTGTACTTGTCTAACCGAGGATTAAAAGATGTTGTTTGTCCGAATGCCAAGATATAACTGTCGGAACTCGATTTCCTATCCGAACGCGACGAGGAAAACGATATACCGATTGGTTCCTGCCGAACGTTGCATTTACCAATCAGCATGCTTCGACTGTTTATCCTTCTCGCTGTTCTGAAGGAGCGTTGGGAAGGAGGAGCAACGGTTCCCGGTGACGGTCCGGGCGGTCGTTCAAAAGGAACAATTCCATGGTACATTGTTCTTTAAGATATACACATTCGAGACATTTGCCAGATATCTCGAATGGTCGCCGAATGAACCTAATTTACGACATCTTCGAGGAAGATGTTTAGTCACGAACGTACTCTAAATATTGTCCTAACGAAAGCTACGTCTCGTGTTCCTGCGCGACGGAACATAAGTCTTACAATGAGACATCGCGACCTTCGCCTCACCGATCGGGTTGAAACTTCGCACACTTATAGATTATGTTCTCCTGATTACGAATATATACCATTACAGGGGCAGACGCTCAATAGTTTTTGAGATATTGACGATTAAAGTTTCATTGCTAACCCTTGAAATACGATACTCTTTTCATACCACAACAAGAGTCTGCGCGGCGTGATGGTAAGCGTGTCAGGTTTTCACGCGGAAGAGCAGTGTTCAAATCCTGCCGACTAATTCGTTTTTTTTTATTTTACTGTATTTTATATTTATGAATCATTTACCTCGATGTATTTGTATATTATTAATTTCAATAGATTCGATTCCACGCATAAAATTGCGTGACGAATGGGTAAGTATTGTAACCCGACGTTTTCAAACCGCGTCGTGTTCTCAAGAGTTTCCTCGATCTCAATAGGTTTCCTGATCTCACTGTTTATGTTGACTGTTTATATTGGGGCAGATAATGCAACCCACGAGTTTCGAACTGCATCTTTCAAGTCAGTTGATCAGTCAGTTTTGTTCCACAATGAAATCAAGAGCTTCTTATAAAAATGAATGATTGTATCTATTGAAATTAATAATATACACATACATCGAGGTAAATGATTCATATAAATATAAAATACAGTAAAATAAAAAAATAAACGAATCAATCGGCAGGATTTGAACACTGCTGGTCTACCGCGTGAAAACTTGACACGCTTACCATCACGCCATGCCGGATCTTGTTGTGGTCTTGTGTGGAAAGATTATTGTATTTCATGGAGGCAATGAAACTTTAATCGTCAATATCTCAAAAACTATTGAGCGTCTGCCCCTATAATGGTATACAGGGTGGGGCAGTAACTATTAGCACCTCAGATATCTTTGAAACTATAAGTTTCACAGAAATATTTGCTGAAACAAAATTGCACAGTAAGAAGGTGGCCATTATAATACTTATGGTTTTGGTAGTAAATGAAACATGTTTATAGTAGGTGTTCGAAATGTTGACCATCACTGTCGATGCACTGTTGGATTCTTGTTACGATCGATTGACTTGCAAGTCTTACGGTGTCAGAACTTATTGACGCACAGGCTGCAATAATTCGCTGTTGCATATCGTAGGACGTAGTTGGTACTTCTTTGTACACTTTCTCTTTCAGTGTTCCCCACAGAAAGAAATCTAGAGGTGTTAAGTCTGGTGAACGAGCTGGCCACGATATCGAACCGCCGCGTCCAATCCAACAATTTCGAAATTTTTCATCGAGTTCCCTTCGCGCAATCAATGAATAATGTGCAGGACATCCATCATGTTGGTACCACATGGTTTGTCGTGTAAGTAAAGGTAACTCTTCTAGCAAAAGACCCAATGTATCCTTAATAAAATTAGCATAGATGTTGCCATTCAAATTTCCATTGATAAAATAAGGACCAATAATTTTATCACCTATGATACCACATCATACATTCACAGACCATTGTCTTTGATGTTCAACCTTGTCGCAGCCAATATGGATTTTCCGTTGCCCATAAATGCATGTTGTGTAAATTAACATTCCCGTGATTTGTGAATGTTGCTTCATCGGTAAATAAGACGGTATTAAGAAAAGACTCATTGTTTTGAATCTGACGTATAGCCCATCGACAAAACGCAACGCGATTCATGAAGTCGTTCCCATGCAATTCTTGGTGAAGACTAACATGATACGGATGAAATTTGTGACGGTGCAAAATGCGAAATATGCTCCTCCTACTGATGCCAGATTCGCGTTCAATTTCCATTTCTTCGTTAATTACTTGTTTCTGGCGTTCACTTTTACGAACACCTAAACTACCGGTTTGCCGAAGTTTATCACACACATTTTTAAATGTTTGACGCGAAGGCTGAGACCGATGTGGATATCGTTCAGCATACAAGTTTTTCGCCCTTACAGAATTATTTTGACATTCGCCATAAATAAGAAGCATATCGACCTGCTCTTCAAACGGATACATCGTGCCGCATTGACTGATTTATCGGTACTAATCTTATCATGTTTATCTTATCCTGCAAACTATTAAAGTGCCCTTCAAGCAGTGATTAAACTCAGTGAAGTAAAAGGTAAACATTACGCATTCCTCTACTGTTTACAGTACGTATGTTTCATTTACTACCAAAACCATAAGTATTATCGCATTTCTTTACTTTCTATGACCTTGAATGACCTTATGTAATAGGTCGTTGAACTCGTTTTAAGATCCTCTATCGTGATACGGAAGCCAAAACATACCGACCCATTAAAAAAAATGGAGGTGACCTTCAAATGTCCGAAGTACGTCCACCTGCAAAAAAACTACTATCGCTACCGGATGGCCACCTTCTTACTGAGCAATTTTGTTTCAGCAAATATTTCTGTGAAACTTATAGTTCCAAAGATATCTGAGGTGCTAATAGTTACTGCCCCACCCTGTATATTCGTAATCAGGAGAACATAATCTATAAGTGTGCGAAGTTTCAACCCGATCGGTGAGGCGAAGGTCGCGATGTATCCTTGTTAGTACCCTAACGCAGGATCGCCAGATAATGGGGGGGAGCACGAATTGAGGGGAAAAACTAACCCTCTCTCTGTCAGTACCCTGCTTAGTACTCTAACGTTGTACAAGGTTCGGACATGTGGATATCAGCTGTACTGCTTCCGGCTGGCTTGGATACTCGAAATTACTTTTGTTCTGAATTTTGTTTCCGCACATCATACGAGCCGTTGACAGGTAAAATCGATTAAATCCACTTCTTGAAATATTTAAAATTTAAGTGTCACAGCACTTGGTTCAGTTACAGCTTTTTGTATTTATAATAAATGTCGCGAATAATACAGATAACGCCAGTAAACGACAAAATTTGTTTTGGTCGCCGAATAATAAATAATTTGAAGCCATTGTCATTAACTCTGTACTCTAATGTAAATCCTTGCAATAATGAAATCCGCGTTCAAACAATTTTGTCGTTATAAACAATAATAATAAATGTTATGACTGAACCAAGTGCTTTGACACTTGAATTTAAAATATTTCAAAAAGTGGAGTTAATCGATTTTGCCTGTGAACGGCTCATTATATGTATATCTTGCGGAAATAGAATGATTGAAATTAGAGGTTTATTAGCATGTTAATGAACTTTTTCTGCAATAAAAAATATAATTTCAAGACTGATTTTGATGTTATAATTTTTTTTTCACTTGACAAATCGATTAACTCCATTAGTCACCCAAAAGTTGTGATATTAATAATCTTATTAAGTAATATTAAGTAATTTAATAATAATAAAATATTTAGTAATATTAAGTGATATTAATAATCTTATTATTATTAACTATCTTATTAATTCTACATGTCTTTATGGGAAAGCTACATGTGTATTTATGCATTATACAATGTTTATTTCAATTTTTATTTGAAAGGGAATTTTGAAAAACAATGTATATCATTTCATCATATTTCTCAACTTTCTGTTATATGCAGTTAATCGATTTGGCAAGTGAGCGGCTCATATACGAGGCGTGATCAAAAAGTAAGGTGACTTTTCGAATTTCGCGGGATACCTACAGTCCATTTTCGTTTTCTTTTTTTTCTTATGCTGGTACACTCGTCCCGAACATATGTTCGCAGTTTCAGCTATATAGCATTTTTTCTTTGTTTGTGAGAAGCATAAAGGTTAGAAGTGTTTTGCGTGTTCGGCGATTTTCTGCTGTCGAAAAAAATGGATCAAAGAATTTGCATCAAATTTTGTGTAAAAAATGGAATTAAGTGCTCCAAAACACTTGAAATGTTGACAGTGGCATACGGTGAGTGTACTCTGAGTAAAAAAAAATGTTTATACAGTAAAGTCGCGTTTACTGTCCGACAGCGTGTGTTCTGCACGGACAGTGATCGCATACCGGTATTATATTTTTATGATTGTGTCTATCGCGCCGATCACGCCGAAAGTTCAAAAGAAAGCCGAACGTAGAGAAGGACAGCATGACAGTGGAGGGGGTAGACAGTGGACAGTGATCGCGTACACGATCGCGGACAGTAAACGCGACTTTACTGTAAGTGGTACAAGCTCTTCCAAGAAGGCCGAGAAGATGTTAATGACGAAGCTCGGCCCTGGACGCCCCATCACGTCAACAACTGATGAAAACGTTGTAGAAATGAAGAAAATAGTGTTGGGGAATCGTCGAATTGCCACTAGAGAAGTTGCTGATGATGTCGGCATCTCGTTTGGTTGGTCAGCGAAGTTTGTTCCGAAACTGCTTAATTTTGACCAGAAGAAACGTCGCACGAGCATCGCTCAGGAGCTGTTGAATGACGTCAATGATGATCCTGATTTGCTCAAAAGGGTCATAACTGGTGACGAATCATGGGTATATGGTTATGACGTCGAAACCAAAGTCCAATCGTCCCAATGGAAGTCCCCAGAAGAGCCAAGACCGAAAAAAGCACGCCAGGTCCGATCAAATGTCAAGGTTTTGCTCACTGTTTTCTTCGATATCATGGCGTAGCGCATAAGGAGTTCTTACCACAAGGTCGTACGGTTAATAAGGAGTATTACCTTGAAGTTATGCGCCGTTTGCGTGAAGCAATACGAAAAAAACGCCCGGAATTTTGGAAACACAATTCATGGAAGTTGCATCGCGATAATGCACCTGCTGACGCATCGTTGTTTGCGAGTAATTTTTTGGCCAGAAACAACACCACGATCATGCCTCAGCCATCATATTCACCGGATTTGGCCCCCTGCGACTTTTTCCTGTTCCCAAAACTGAATAGACCCATGAAAGGGCGGAGATTTGCAACGATCGAGGAGATAAAGACTGCATCGCTGGAAGAGCTCAAAGCTATACCAAAAAGTGTTTATCAGAAGTGCTTCGAGGATTGGAAAAAGCGCTGGCACAAGTGTATTATATCTGAGGGGGATTACTTTGAAGGAGACAACACAAATATTGATGAATAAATAAATACTTTTTGATCAAAATAAAAAGTCACCTTACTTTTTGATCACACCTCGTAGTACACTATTCCTTCTAAGTTCTTGGAAAAGCTCAAGTTACTCAGTTCTAAAGGGTGTATGAAGACTTTCCCTGACTTTGTCCCCCATGCATTTAACGCACTGGAGTACCAAGAGACACATTGTTAAGAAGTTTATTACAATGTATAAAAAAATTTTATTTACACACACCATATAGTAAACGGTTCCTTCTTGAAAAAGCTCGAGCAACTCAGTTCTAAAGGTTGTATGAAGACTTTCCTGACTTTGTTCCCCCATGCATTTAACGCACATGAGTGCCATGAGATAAGTTGTAAAGAAGTTTAACTCTCATCCGTCCCTCGTTTCAACTTGATACAGTTTTCCCCAAATTAGCTATGCTGTTCTGTTATTTGTAGATAAAGCCCTAAACTTTGTGACTTTTATTTTCTCAATGAGAAACACATAACCGAAAAGCTTAAGGTGTAAATGTTAACTCATCAATTTGAATGAAAAAACATCGAAAAATAACTGTTCACCTTGTTATTCTAACGATCTTTTATCACTGTGTTAATTTGACACCGAGCGACAAATTCAGTTCGTGAATCTCGTGTTCTCATTTCTCGATAATGCAAAAATGGGAGATTTACTGAGATTACTGAATCAAAATCGCTAGATAAAACATCGATCTAGGGCGCTATCGCCTTCAAAAGTCCTACTTTTTTTGCGAGGCGTAATTTGTATTATTCGGCTGCATGTAGCTACGAAAATAGTTAAGGGCCATTCAATAAGTAACGAGACAAATTGATATAGCTCCTAAACGATTTCATGAACCAATACGAAACTTTCTATATTTCAAGTTGGCATGCTTGTAACGACTTCTGATCAGCTGTTGGCAAGATTTTGTAAACCATAATTCAGTCAGTTCGAAATGTCAAGTCCGATTGAGAATTGCACCGCGTAAGAACAACGTGCTGCGATTAGATTTTCATTCGCAGAATGTGCTAATGGTAGTGAGATCCATGAAAGGATGTTAAAAGTGTACGAGAATAAGTGTTTAAACCGTTCAAGCATTTACAAGTGGGTAGAACAGTTTAAAAATGGCCGCAAAAGGCTCGACGATGCGCAGCGAAGTGGACGACCGATCGAAGTTTCAACTTCCTCCCTTGAATTTCGCATTAACTAGATGCATTCGAAAATTGGGCTGAGAGATTCTTTCACACCCTCCTTATAGTCCAGAACTTGCCTCTTCAGATTTTCACATCTTTGGTCCCCTTAAGGAGACTCTACGTGGCAAAAAATTCGGCTCCAACGAAGAAGTCAAGATTCAGGTGCAAAAGTGGCTCCGACAGCAACCGAAAGAATTTTACACCATGAGCATAAGAAAATAAGAGGAACGATGGGACAAATGTATAAGTGTTGGGGGGGATTACGTTGAAGAGTAGCCAAAATATTGTATTTATTGAATAAACAGTTTCTGAGCTATATCTAGGTGCACGGCAGTGCACCAGCCAAGTTCTCGCACTACCACCTTTTACACGAAACAACTTAGCCGTTTTTTAGAGGCTTGTAACTCGGAACTGGAGGCAGATGGAGAGATGTAATTTCGTACACTTGTTAAATGCTATCGTATCTCAATATTGGCAAAACATTAATCTTCCAACGTTAGTAGGTTCCGAGATATAGGACCTCAAAAATCGCTAAATTTGTCACTGACTGACTGACTGACTGACAGATCATCAAAACCTTTTGGGTACTTCCCATTGACCTACAGGCTTCAAATTTGGTACATAGGTCCACCATAACAAACCATCAATGGAATAATTATCAAAGTTTAAAATTTGACACCTCAAAAAAAAAGAAAAGAAAAATGTCTGTGTCTTGGGAACGGTGCGTCCTACCGCGAAAATAACGAAATTTCAAAAGGCTTGACCGAAATCATATACGGTATTCCCAATCACATGACGTTATGTAGTCTTTTGAATTTAAAAAAAATGGCTGTATCTCGGGAACGGTGCGTCCTACCGAAAAAATGACCAAATCAAAAGGCTTAACCCAAAGCATATACGGTATGTCCAACCACATGATGTATGTAACCTTTCGAATTTTTAAAAAAAAAAAGCTTAACCGAAATAATATATATTATTCTTTGCAATATATACCAAAGAAGTTTCACTTCAAAAACCTAATAATTTCATTGAATTTTGATTTCGGCCTTGCTGATCTGAGTTTTCTCTGCCATTTGAACCCTGACCCCAAAATTCCGAAATCAAGAATACAAAGAAAAAGAAAACCTCCTGTAATTAGAAAAAATAATCAACTAACAAAGAAAAAAAAACAACATAAAACTCAAACGGGACAAAGTTTTAAGTAGGTATACATAGGTAGTAAAACGGACATGCATTTATTAATTTACTTAATGTCCATCTTAAAGATAAAAAATGTTTAGGATTTCATGAATCAGTGATGAAGAGTAATACCTACTTGATAATTGATGAAATTTCAACAAAAATTGATGAAATCCCAACAAAAACATCCTGTAAACAGGAGCGAAGTTCTCTATGGCCGTAAAAAGTTGTGAGATCAAACAAAATGCGGCCAAGTTCGTTAGCTTAGAAATACCTCTTGCAATACTGAAAAAAGCGTTTGTAAAAATCAGTTTAAAAGAACGCTATTTAATTTTTAAAGAGTTACATGGTGGGCTAAATTACTCAAACTTGGCCGCTACCTAACACCTTTCATGGCCATTGGTTTAAAAAGTAACGGCCAGGTTTGAATGATTTAGCACTCCATGTAACTCTTTAAAAGTTAAATAGCGTTCTTTTAAACTAATTTTTACAAACGCTTTTTTCAGTATCGCAAGAGGTATTTCTAAGCTAACGAACTTGGCCGTATTTTGTTTGATCTCACAACTTTCTACGGCCATAGAGAACTTGGCTCCTGTTTACAGGATGTTTTTGTCGGGATCAATTTGTCTCGTTACTTATTGAATGGCTCTCGTGCATGCGCAGTTGTGTGCTTCCGAATAATGTAAATTACGTCTCGTAAACGAAAAAATAGGACTTTTGAGGACGACAGCGCCCTAGATCGATCTTTTATCTAGCTCTTTTGACTACTGAGAACTCCCATTTTTGTATTACCGAGAAATGAGAACGCGAATCCCGCACCCTTGCAATCCTGGAAAAAGGAGTCGACTCCCATGAGATCGAAGGTTCTAATTAATATTTGCAGTATCCGTACGGTTTCCTGTTCGGCCCCTCGTGTTATGAGCTTTCGGTTATATCAGTGTCACAGAAAGGAAGAATGAATGCGAGCTGTCATTGGGAAGTCCTGGAATTATTTGTCCCCGCGTGACCAGGGATTTGAATGACCCGTAAGAGACTAAATTCGCTCCTCTTCGAGGCATCGTAGCTCTCGAATGGGTGTTCCGCGTGTCGTATTTCAAGCGGATGTCACCGCACGCACCGATACACAAGTGGAAACGTGAATTTACGATGGATCGTGCGTACATGCGCTCACCAACGACCAAGGATCGATCAACACTCCGGCTCTCTCGCCTACACCCCCCCGACTGGTCTCTACACAGAGGCCACACCGCGAATGTCTAATTACTTTTACGCTGCTAACTAGGTCAACGATATTTTATTTTGGATAATCGCGCCCTCTTCAGAAAAGGTGACCTTCTTTCTAAAAGAAAAAGAGAAACCGAGGAGAGAGAGAGAGAGAGAGAGAGAGAGAGGATCTTTTGCTCCGTCGTCGTCGTCGTCGTCGGCGTCGCACACCACCCAATCCTTAACAACCACGTCTTCGTTCTTGATTCGTTCACACACACACACACACACACACGCTTGTTCGAGAAAATATTCGCCGATGAAACTTGGTCAGGTTTCGGCAACTCCTCTCGCACGGTGTGTTGTCCAATTGAAAAGCATTATACGCCCCGGAACAAAAGACTATGGGAAGAACCAGCAGTAAATTCTTCAGTAATATATCCAGTCATTGATCAGACTGCAGTTAACGCTTACTTCTACATATATTGACTCGTATGTACAGTGCCGGACAAAAT
Source organism: Lasioglossum figueresi (assembly GCA_028455805.1). Taxonomy (NCBI): domain Eukaryota; kingdom Metazoa; phylum Arthropoda; class Insecta; order Hymenoptera; family Halictidae; genus Lasioglossum; species Lasioglossum figueresi. Next base: position 1,808,794 of record CM052191.1, on the reverse strand, counting down.
GATAGGACATTGGATGCATTTGTATATTTCATATAACACAATAGGATATACAGTCAGGGACAAAATTAAGTGGAAAAATGAAGTTTAGTCGAATTAACATGACTGTTATAAACTTAAGTTTTATTTATTATATATCCTTATAGCGTATAGATTATTTAACGAATAATTGAAGTTCATGTTTACATCTTTGTGTAAACACGCCGTGCCATAACGAAAATGTCAGCTATTTATCAGAGGACAAAAATAAGTGGACACTCGGTTGTAATGTTATTGCGAGGTAAGAAATGTATACGAACACTAGGCACAGGTCACGCTTACATGCAGCGATCTCCATCAATTTTATTAGTACCAATTCAGGTATTGTACAAGTAAGAACATTTATACAATAATTGCAGAATGCCAGAAACGAAAGAAATTTCATATCAAATTCGCCGTTTAATTGTATCGGACTGCTGTAAGAAATTAAGTTACCGCGTAATAGCTC
>CM052191.1:1793064-1803395 GCA_028455805.1 Lasioglossum figueresi | reverse complement strand
AAAAAAAAGGAATTTACGATTATTGTTATATTATTTTCAATCTGTTAAACACATTAAAAATGAAAAGTTCCTTGCAATTCAGGTAGAAAATTTTTATTTTTCGTAAGTCCCACTAGTCTAGTGATAAGTAGCAATTATGAAAGTAATTAATATTCATAGATTGCTTGACTGAAAACGCAAAAAAAAGGAATTTACGATTATTGTTATATTATTTTCAATCTATTGAACACATTAAAAAAGAAAAGTTCCTTGCAATTCAGGTAAAAAATTTTTATTTTTCATAAGTTTCACTAGTCTAGTGATAAGTAGCAATTATGAAACTTATTAATATTTATAGATTGCTTGACAGAAAACGCAAAAAAAGGAATTTAAGATTATTGTTATATAATTTTCAATCTATTAAACACATTAAAAAAGAAAAGTTCCTTGCAATTCAGGTAGAAAATTTGTATTTTGCAGAAGTTCCACTAGTCTAGTGACAAGTAGCAATTATGAAAGTAATTAATATTCATAGATTGCTTGATGGGAAACGCAACAAAAACGCGGATATAAATGGAAAAATTTATTTTTGTTAAATGAGTCACTGTCGACGCGAACCGTATCAAAATTGCAGTAACAAAAAAGAAATTTTATTGTGTCGTATTTGTCCTCCGAAACTGACCACCTTTCTCCACACTGACACACACACATTGTTCCATAATTCAACACGGCACCTTATAGTAGCTCGTTTCTAGTTGATCACTTTCAACACAGTTACAGATTCAATACTCCAATAAATAAATTGTACCCCATCGTGAATACGAAAATATACTTTAATCTCCGAAGAACAAATTCATTTAATATTTATTAATTTACTCGTAGAAAGTAAATACTTGGATATTCGATTTACGATGTTAATAAAGTGATTAAATGATTTATGGTGTGGAGTATTTGTTTTATTACGACAACAAAGAAAATCGATTGAATCGATTGCGTCGCGTAAATTAGCAAACATAACAGAGCCATTATAACAGTGGTTTTTGCTAAAATAGTTGATCATTAATTACTAACCGTTATTTTAATAATACAGCGTAAATGAACAAATATATATAATACGTTATCTAATAATACCACATATTATTGTGCGTTTTGATTACAGCAATTTACGCGTGTGAAACAATTATTTGAAAATCACAATGTTAACTCGATTAAGTGGAATTGTTGAAAATGAGAAAAATTTCAGCCGAACTCATCTACTGAAAGTGGGTATAATCGAGCTGATCAAGTTACGTGGTTCATATTGTATACCTGGATGTTACAATTAGTGTCCAATGATGAGCGGATGGTCTCATAAAGTCCTCGCGTCAGAAACGTCACGAACTTTCCGGACAATCTATTAATTCACGTTCGATCAATTGGCGTAACAATTTTCACGTGAACACTAATTCCACTAATAACATGATTCATGCATATACACTATGGGTTCTAAAGTTTTTACGCTACTATTCGTCGTTCACCGAACAAATCAAATTGAAACATCTTGTACCTCGGAATTTTCTTTTTCAAGCTACAGAGACAGTAACGAATAATAATTGATAGACTCCGGGTTTGATGCATTTATGATAGAAACGAGCAAAGTGCAATTTAAAACATTAACATATTATTTTCACTACATTGAAATTATTAATGAAGAATAAAAATTTGGTATTTAGCTCCTGTGTCTTGCAATGGATGCACAAATTCTTTATTTTGCATAAAGATCCGCAGTCTAATAATTAAACATAGTAAATTGCCTGATTAAATTGTTTGATTGGCACGGAAATTTAATAAATGGTTGATTAGAATTTTCTTGATGGAAAATGTTACGAAAAAGAGTAGATACATGTACCATTTTAAATGGAACTGTGTGAAGATAACTATTCGATGATGAAAAGGTACCGATGTGTCAATGCCGTTATTAACTGTATTTCTAATGTGTAATGAGAATTTAAAAAATATGTTGTAGATAGTTCTCGATAATTTTTAATGAAAAAAATTAGACAAACTTTCATTTCAAACAAACTTCAACACTTAGTAATAATCTTTCAGTGAAATCAAAGCATGTACAATCAAATCGTATAATTGGTTATGTTATATATTATTATGTTAACAATTATATAACTGCGTAAAATCTGTGCACAGCTGTATGTAGGCCATACATTAATTAGAAGTGCTCATCAAGTAGTCACTTTAAAATATTAATATTTGCACAGTGGCAAACAAGTATACGAAAAATAGAGTTTTGTCATTGAAATTTTTACATCTCTAACTCACATATGCGTAAAACTGTATTAAAATAACATTAATCAATCGCTTTTACTGTTCCGCCTTGTAGGAACATACCGAAGATCAAACGAGAAATTAATCGATTTAAACGATATGAAGATTCTTAATTATTATTCACACGTTATTACACAAAAGACGATAACAACTTCGACATCCCTTATGAAACGGATACTTCCATCCTCTAAAAACGTTCGTGTTTGTAATCGCAAATTATCCTCGTCCCACCGCGTATGTTTATTAAACAGTATCCCGTCGAGCCCGAAACCTCCATAGCATATGTACCATTTTTAAGCAAACAAAAATTCGGAGTTCTCGAAAGCTCTCGCGATCCAGAATCCGCCTCTGGATCCCAAACATCGTTAAATCTCCGAAACAACTGTGTAGAAGTATTCTATACGCGAGGCAATGGATTAACGAAAATTTCGGAAACTACAGAACTCTGTTTACGTTCTGTATAAGCCACCCCCTATCACTGGCAACATCCATTCCCATTGAATCTTCGAAAAGCTCCAAGGTCGTCACTCTCGGCACAAAAATAAGCGATCCGAAACTCCGGAACTATTTCTCCAACTTCTCATCACTAGTGTCGTCAATCCACAAAAACATAATCCTGAAGTGATATCCTCGCGGGATACGGAATCTCCGGATAGTAATTCGCCGCGCCGCGCCGCGTCGATTAAAGATCCGATTTCTGGTCGATGGGAATTAGTGAGACGGATGGTAAACTGGTAATTTCCACGGTTGACAATTTGACAGACACTGACCTAACCCTCGCGCGCTCAAGCCACGCCGGTCTTCAAGCAGCTTCCGTGACCGCTGCACACCCTTACGCACTGCACCCACGACTGAACCAAGGGGGTGAAGACTCCTCTGGTCCGGAGTTGAAGGATTTCGCTGGTGGCGGCGCCACTGGGCACGCACACGTACCAGAAAACCAGGAGTAACAGGGGTAGCAGAGGATCAGGGACAACAGGGGAATAGGGGAACAGGGGAACAGGGGAACAGGGGAAACCCCCAGAACGAGAGAGCGAAGGGCGAGGGAGAAACTACTCCGGGGTCTCGCGAATCTGGACCAGTTCTGCGCGCGCACCAACGCGATTTACACGGTGCACACGCGAGGCGAGACATTGGTACAGTTGTCCGCAAGACGCCAGATGGAAAAAACCCTGACGCTCCGCCCACGAAACGCTTCTTTGTTCGCGCGGCCCGATCATTTTTCTCTCTTTCTTTCGATCCGTGTAAACAGCACGATTTAATCGATAAATTGATGGAGACGAGATAACAGGATGAGAGTTTCGGCCGAATCTTTCGCCCGATTCAATTCGGTCTGCTTGGCGGAACTCGATCCGAGTTACACACGGTTTTGCAGAATTGCGTTGTTTCGTAAGGGACTGTCGCAATGGTTAGAACACGTTTTGTTTTTTAGCTATAAAATTTCATACGTTCAGAAAATACGGAAAAAATGTTAGGACACGTTTCGTTTTTTAGCTACAATATTTCATACGTTGAGAATTACGGACAAAATGTTAGGATACGTTTTGTTTTTTAGCTATAAAATTTCATACGGTGAGAATTACGGAAAAAAATGTTAGGACATCGTTTATTTTTTAGCTATAAAATTTCATACGTTGAGAATTACGGAAAAAATGTTAGGATACGTTATGTTTTTTAGTTATAAAATTTCATACGTTGAGAATTACGGAAAAAATGTTAGGATACCGTTTATTTTTTAGCTATAAAATTTCATACGTTGAGAATTACGGAAATAAATGTTAGGATACGTTTTGTTTTTCAGTTATAAAATTTCATACGTTGAGAATTACGGAAATAAATGTTAGGACACGTTTTGTTTTTTAGCTAAAAAATTTCATACGTTGAGAATTACGGAAAAAAATGTTAGGACGCCGTTTATTTTTTAGCTATAAAATTTCATACGTTGAGAATTACGGAAATAAATGTTAGGATACGTTTTGTTTTTTAGTTATAAAATTTCATACGTTGAGAATTACGGAAATAAATGTTAGGACACTTTTTGTTTTTTAGCTAAAAAATTTCATACGTTAAGAATTACGGAAAAAAATGTTAGGACGCCGTTTATTTTTTAGCTATAAAATTTCATACGTTGAGGATTACGGAAAATAAATGTTAGGACACCGTTTATTTTTTAGCTATAAAATTTCATACGTTGGGAATTACGGAAACACTGTTAGGACACGTTTTGTTTTTTAGCTATAAAATTTCATACGTTGAGAATTACGGAAATAAATGTTAGGACAACGTTTATTTTTTAGCTATAAAATTTCATACGTTGGGAATTACGGAAACACTGTTAGGACACGTTTTGTTTTTTAGCTATAAAATTTCATACGTTGAGAATTACGGAGAAATTGTTAGGACACCGTTTATTTTTTAGCTATAAAATTTCATACATTGAGAATTACGGAAAAAATTTTAGGACACCGTTTATTTTTTAGCTATAAAATTTCATACGTTGAGAATTACGGAAAAAATGTTAGGATACGTTTTGTTTTTTAGCTATAAAATTTCATACGTTGAGAATTAAAAATGTATTGGAAAAGTATAGTTGCCAGCTATGTTTTCGTTGCAGAAAGTACAATTCTTTTTACACATTTCAACTACATTAACCCATCATTGGTATACCGGGGTCTCTCACGACCCTAACAAAATTTCTATGCACTAACTATTGTACGCTACCGTGTTCTATGATAATTGCAAATATCAAGTTTCTTTAACTTTTTTGGAACACTCGGATTATTTAGTCTATACCCTATATTACCCTTATACTATTAAATATGTCGGTATTTAATCCAGTTACCAAACATTTAGGTATTATATCAATTTCACATCCATAAAATTTTGAAAAATCATCGGGAATGGAAATATTCCAGCTAGGAAGAAATGTTTAATTTTCGAGTTATAATAGCTTTGAGTGGAATGGGTTACAAGTATCTGAAAGAATTTGTAGAGAATTTTAGAAAGGTCCTAATATGACACCACATAATCTGAGCAAACACCGTATCATTCAAGGTTTAAATTTCCAACAAATTAGATATATTTATGCAATCAGGGTTGAAAAATTTTAATAATACCTTTTTAGTATATGTTTTAAGTCTTTGCTTGTCACAGCTACACTGAACACGACATGTTGCTTCTAATACTCATGAAAAGTATTTTTATACACGGAAATAAAGTTAACAACCACGACATTGGTGTTTCCAGTGCGTTAATGTGGAAAGAAATACTGTCCCAACCTTTACGATAATGTATTACACTAATTTTGATATTTCCCTTAACACTAGGCTTAACCTACGCAAGGTAAGGTCTAATAACACATAAACAGTAAGGTGGGGGTCTCTTAGAACCCCGACAAATGAATTTCATAAATAGCCTCGTTTTTAATCAATTTGGGATAAAGAATAACACAGGATAAAAAGTAAACAAACAGATTTAATTTTAGTCATATAAAAATTCTTTTCAAAAATCTGAAGCTGGAGTCTCTGAAAAGTAAAGGTATACCTACGAAGAATTATTACAATTTATTTCTTTGGGTAGAAATTATAACAAAAATGGCTGAAAATTTGGGTAAGCACATTCTTGGAATTTTTATAAAGCAATGTGAAATACTCAGTTTTAGTGACCCGTAAACCTATTGTTAGGGTGAATGTACCATTAAGTGAGTGAGATGCTGCTACAATTATTTATAAGTTGTTGCCGTTTGAGCACATGTGCCACACACACACACAGTAGGTGACACCGGAATAACTAGTAAATGAATAAAATAACAAAAAATTAATGAAGTAATAAAACAAGAACGACGAAGAAATTAATAGTGAGTTAATAAAATAATTGCACTCTGTCTTCCAAGGATATTTGCAAACTGTCACGAACATTTTCACTTATTTGTTATGACTCTGCTTTTTCGAAAGACGAGAGCTGAAATCGTGATTGCAAGAGAATGTGCTGTATTGGAACGGATCTGGGTTTACGACGATGCGATCAACACATTGATTGCCAACGTGACCGATCGGTTACACGGGGCGTGATACTAATCTTTGAACCGGTTTAGACATTTATTTTCGTTTTGTTGTAAAACCGAGAGTAAGCCTAAAATTGTTCTTCTTCATTTCGAATGTACTTTTTATAAAAATTATATTTGCTACATTTTTTTATTAAAATTACTTCACACGAAAAATGTACTGTCAGCATTGATTACAATGATTATTGAATCCAAAATACAACGAACTATACAGTAAAGTGATTATTTTAATAGTGCTGGTACATTATTCATTTGAAGTGCGATCAAATCGGGACAGAAAATCGTACATTATCTTTTGAGGGATCACTGTGAAGGCTTCTCTACGAAAAGTCACATTGTAATGAATGTGGAAAAAAATCATTTAAACTCTGTAGAGTCGGTTTGAATCTGTAAAATTTCTGGGTATGAAAGCAACTTTAGTTTCCCACTATGTTTTCGAATAAATAAGACATCTCGAGAAAACTGAGCTCAGAGACGTGAAAGTAGAGAATTCACCCTCTAAAATGAGCACAAATTTTTTACACGAAATTACAGGAGTTTAAAGTCGACAATATTTCGGTTGTAAGTTTCAGTGTTCCTTCAATTTTGTGAGATAGTGTATTAAAGAATTATTGCACTTAAATTAGGTCTAGTTATTTGAGCCAGTCTCTTTGCAAAGTTGAAGTAGCACGAGTGGGGTTGTATCGTGGCTTTAACTATTAACTATCTACTTTCGGAAAACAGATTTTGGCCTTAGTAGCATTTATGGTTGGCCAACAGTGGCCAACGATTGGGAGCTGGTTGGGATATGGTTGGCGGTTTTGTCTACAAATCCTCAACATAGGACCTACGACGAAAATTTATGACAATTTGTCAACGAATATCCCATGTTGGGCCTACAATTATTATAGTTGCTTGATAAACAAGAAATTTACGTATAGTAATACTACATTGGACCAACATATGTTTACTAACATTTAAATATCGTACTTCTTACAGACGTTAGAAACGTTGTTTCAACTAAACACTTGTTAATTATTATAGTACAAATTCATTTGTTTGTTTTCTTATTTACGGATATACAGGGTGTCTCACCCGATTTTGACATCTTGATTTCTCCGCTATTGTTAGTCCTACCGAAAAATGTTTCAGATAAGAATTAAATGGTGCTGAGTGGGGCATGGTTTGGTGTTATTAGTTTATTAGTGCGTGAACGCGTTCAGGTCATACGAAGGTCAACTTTGTTTTTTTTAAAGGAATTATATACTTTTTAATACATCAATCGATGCAGTTGGACAATCTTTATAAAAAGGTATTAACCTATTTATGTTGAAAAATTAGTCGTGTAGGAGATATTTCGATTTAAATAATTTTACGTATGATTAATGTCGTTTAACTGTAAGATACAATAGCGAACGTCTTGTTGTTAGTGGGACAGTAATGATATATTAGAATTATTTAAATCGAAATATCTCCTAAACGATTTATTTTCAACATAAATAGGTTAATACTATTTTATAAAGAATGTCCAACTGCATCGATTGATGTATTATATTAAAAAGTCTATAATTCCATTTAAAAAAACGAAGTTGACCTTGATATGACCTTCACGCGTTTACCCACGAATAAACTATTACACCAAATTATGCCCCACTCGGCACCATTCAATTCTTATCTGAAACATTTTTCGGTAGGACTAACGGCGGCGAAGAAATCAAGATGTCAAAATGGGGTGAGACACCCTGTATATTCGAAGTTTGTTACTGTCGCGGAATAGTTGGCCCACGAAAGTGTTATTGTGTGCAGTTTTGGAATTTGTGCTCATGTTTCTTCAGAATGGGCCTTCGTGTTTTAGATACTTTGATTTAAATTTCTTGACGTATCTAGTAGCCCAGATCAAATCATCTACGTGCAACTTACGCAGATATGGTCCAGATTTAAGTTTGACGTGGTATTAAGTTTCTTCCTTTTTCCCTAATTTTTATCATGGAAAAACATCGCTTATATGTATATTATTTACGATATACTGTAAAAATAACCGTAAAAGAGAAGATCAGAATAATATGTTAGCGGGCCCAGTTGGCCGTTCGTATTATAGTGACGTTGGCCTGTCGTTGGCCATGATCGTTGGTTCACCTGCATAAACAGACGACATTTCTAACGGTTTGCCAACCAATATCGCAACAAAGGCCCAACAAAATGCCAACCATAAATGACACTAGGGGGATACATAATAAAAAGTTATGCGCAGAGAATGGAACGTAAAAGTGCTACAAGCTGTTTTCTTTGGAACTGTTAAGATCAGCAGGAAAATTCTCTCTTGACGTTTAATGTTCCGCTAGCTTCTTTTATGGCACAAACGGGACATCTCTTCGTCCCTGCGGAGACAGCATGACACATCTCTTTGTGTATTTTAATGAAGTATTGCAGAATATATTATATTTTCTAAGCGAAAGGAAAATTATCATTGTTTAACACAGAAGATAATTTTGAAGACAATTATTGAAGACGATTACATAAACAGATAATAAGAGAAGAGCGAATGTGACCCAATTGCGCGTCTAACCCCATAGAATGTGGTTGTATCCAAGAAAGTTATTCTCAGAATGTATTTGCAAAATTCCATGGACACCAGACATGGCATACCAATGGCAATACCGCTGCGGTGGTTCTCGGAATAATTCGATAAATATTACACATCCCTGATGACCATCAAATTATTGCGTGCATTCTGACATTTCAATGTTCGATAATACGTTGATTTCTACTAGATAAGTTACAATATTTTCATTGAACTTTTCTCTACAGATAGTAAATAACATAATCGATAACACCATTTGGCCAACACCGATTCCAACCTATAATGTTCATTAACACTACCACTATTTCTTTCACTGCCTACCTGTAGTCGAACAGGTCGATTTCTTTTTCAATGACGTATACAAATCACCTTTATTTTGTAATTGACTAGACACTACGGTGTAGTAATATTACGTACTCGAGAAATACGAGACACTAGAAGTTATGTTAGCCCCTCCCTTGATTGTCAAGGATAGTCCTTCAAGAATTTTACCGTAAACGCTGTAGCAAATGCTTAAACATTTATTGAAGGACTGTATTTTTTTTTATTAAATTTCGAAAGACAACAAAACTGTTGGACAAGCGCCGGTTACTTTTCAATAGCAGTCTCTCGAGACAGTTATGGCGCTGAACGTGTTAAATCAAAGTATAGTACTAAATAAATATTCGTTACAGATTTATATAAACACGATGCTTTGTATACAGGGTGCGGCACCTTAAACAAGTCACCTGAATAAATCGCTTGCTTTTGAAGATAGAAAAAAAAAGGATCAGACCAAACTTACTTGATATCGAGGGGCTCGTAATCTGATGTCATTAATTTTTTTATAGGTGGAGACGTCAAGGAGATACGAAGGTCAACTCTGTTTTTTTAAATGGAACGGTATGGTTTTTTATTTACATTCTGATAGTGTATTTCAAGACGAATACAATGACCTATTATGAAGGTCATTCAAGGACGCGCAAGGTCAACTGCAATAGAAAATAAAATGTCTCAAAGCACTCTTCAAATACTTTTGTGTCTTCTCTGGTTGTTGGCATACTGCTCTTCTAAGTATTGGTAAGGGTCGCAGAACATAAATAAACATACCATCGCATTGTATGCTTACCTGTATCCAGAAATGTTATTAGTAGTTTGACTACCGACTAGAGTACGGCTTCGAAATATTCAATCCGAGTGTTCAATTTTCAAGAATGCGTTACACGATAGCAGAGTAAGTGGAAATGGTTATCGTTTATGGTGAATGTCATAGAATTATGAGGAAAGCGGTACGCGTGTATGGTGAAAGATTTACCGATCGTAATAGTCCTTCTCTTTCTGTCTTTGCAAACATTATAAAAAAGTTTCGAGAAACTGGAAATGTGTATAAGAAAAAACGCACCCGAGCCAAAAAAGCAACCGATGATGGAA
>CM052191.1:1772041-1783574 GCA_028455805.1 Lasioglossum figueresi | reverse complement strand
TCTTTATTGTTCGACTTCTAACTTCTCACAAACGTTCAAATTGTAATGTTAAATATCCGAATATTTGAGTAAATCGATTTAATCAAAGATCTTTGATTCCGCCAAAGGCAGGTTCGGAGGCAGGTTCGGAGGCAGGCTGCCGGCAGAACAAGTCACGTCTGCGCCTACAGGCGCAGAGCCAGAAATTGAGCTAATCCTGCCTTGAGCTGGTCGAAGCGTAGCTTCGCCCGTATTCTGCTCAATATCTGCCTTCGGTGGGATCTGCTTCAATCTGCCTGTGGCAGGCGTGGTTGTCAGGGTATGGTCTAAGCCCTCCTCTGAATTTTGTCAAGGATCTCTGCGGAAACTCCCCCGCTGCTTCCCTACTTATTCTAAGCTATCGTGCCCTTCGTGTATTCTATATGAAATATACGGCTTTGACCTACTATAACTACACACGTTATGTTTGTTATTTAAATTTCCCTCTCAGCGTCATTAATCGGATGTATAGTACTGAGGGTACCGGGTGTGATGGCGCTATTGTAGCTAAATTTATTTGCGTGATCTTTAGACTATACAAACCTATAACGGGTCGCGTAACAAACCATATCAATTTTTTTTTAATTCTGCGGGGTGGTCAAGGTACCCCATTTCATCGAGAATGTACTATACTACACTATTGTAACATCACTGGTTGTGGGCACCAGATACTCCGTTATCTTGGTACACTGCCTTCTATCACCGACAAGAATAGACCAATCATCCAATGTATTTTTGCGGTCCACTTTTGTGGGGTCACGTAACCCCTTTACCATTTTCATTTCGTCTATTTGCATCCAAATGAAACGATCCAGCATGCAAAACAACGATTCAGAACAAAAATAGACATTTTTATTTAGTTGTGGCACGTAGATTCTCGCGTGAAATAAAAATGGTAATGTGGTTACGTGGTCCTCGAAAAGTGGGCCGCAAAAATACATGGGATGATAGGTCTATCCTTACACCTAATCAGTGGTTCTGTGCATATACTAACAGAGAGATACTAAATAATTTACTCTCTGCTAAATACTAACCTACTGTAGTAGAGTAGGCTGTAACTGGCTGTAACTATATATAGTAGATATATCTATTGCGGATCTTAACCCAAGCTTCGAGATTTCGCCACAAGAGGCACCACTATCGCTGAATGCGCACGAAAATAATTGTTATCGGAATTTGCATTATGTCTTATGGCAGAAACGGTAAAAATCATTTACACTTGAATAAAAACCAATATATCAATGCTTTCCTATTGAGGGGCTCAAATTAAAACTGAAAAATCCATTAAAATACAGTATCGTTCATGAATGGATTTTCTTTCCGATACATGTGAATATATCTATACGAGTTTTCTATATATGCCGAATAATGTAATTTCTAGATGGCTCTTACGTCAACATGCAGTTTAAATATTTGAATTAAGCATGTCAGTATTGTCAGTTGAAGCGAGGGAAATAATAATGTCGAAAAGCTCCTATATGATATTGCACGACGTTTGATGGTTTTGTTCGGAATTTATTGAATATTCGACGCAGTTAACAGCGGAAGAAGGTATTTCAGAGTATATGAAACATACAACACATCTATTTTATTCAAATATATGCTGAATTGCTTCACAAATCAAACAATGGTTTAGTTTCACAGGTGGAAAGTTAAGACAAATTATTTCTTAATAGCAGTCAAAATTAATCATGGCACTCAGGGAACCATTCAAAGTGCCTCCTAATGTTCCATCCGAATATAAAGAGATTGTTTCCGATATCTTGCATAAAATGGAAGAACACGTTGATAACAGAGGTCCAAGGTCTGCTAAATTCGTTTCATTATTACATTGAGAAGTTAATATGATTGTCAACTTTCACATATGTACGGCCATAAAAATATTACAAAATTAATAACTTTATCTTATAGATATCAATGGAGCCTGGACGATTTTGAAATTGGTTCACCATTGGGTCGTGGTAAATTTGGCCGCGTTTATTTAGCTAGAGAGAAAAGGACACAGTATATGGTTGCTTTAAAGACATTGTACAAAGTAGAATTAATGAAAGGCCGCGTAGAGAAGCAAGTAATGCGTGAAATTGAGATTCAAACACACTTGAGGTGACCATATATAATTGTAACTAAGTTCTTATAATTTTCAATGTATATTTTGATTTCTCATTTTTTAGTCACCCTCATATTCTTCAGATGTTGACTTATTTCCATGACCGGAAACGCATTTACCTTGTATTAGAATTTGCAGCTGGGGGAGAACTATATAAAGAACTGAAACGTCAACCCAACGAAAGATTCAATGAGCATTTGTATGTATTACCGTACGAATAATTTTCGTATTATGCTGAATTTGACATGCAATCTTGTATCATTTTTTAGATCCGCAAAGTATACCTATCAAGTCGCAGATGCTTTAGAATATTGCCATAGAAACAATGTAATTCACAGGGATATAAAACCAGAAAATTTATTGCTTACGAACGAGGGTGATATAAAATTGGCAGACTTCGGATGGTCTGTTCATGCACCATCATCCAAGTGAGTACGATTTGTGTTAACGGATTGTGGAAAACTTTAAACTATTAATAATATCGATGATCTTAGGAGAAACACACTTTGCGGAACACTAGACTATTTGCCACCAGAAATGGTAACAGGACAAACTTATGACATATACGTCGATCATTGGTGTCTGGGTATTCTCTGCTACGAATTTCTAGCCAGTGCACCTCCTTTTCTCAGTGATTCTACACAAGAAACATATGTTAAAATAAAGACGTTAAATATCCAGTGGCCGTCGACAATAACACCAGGAGCTAAAGATCTTATATCGAAGGTATCTTTCAATCATGTTTTTTCAGATCGTGCCACACTTTCTTTTTCGCGTTGTTTATATTTTCTTTTGTTCACAGTTAATCAAACAAAAAAGTTCCGAAAGAATTTCTATGGCCGCTGTTAAAAATCATTTTTGGATTATAAAACACAAGGATGAACATTCATAAAATATATCTAATCTTATCAATTATTTTTATATATACGATGTGCGAATCGAATAAACTAAAGACTGAAAATATTAAAAAGAATTATTTATTTTAGTTCCATTGATTTCAGTAGACGAAACACTGATATAATTCTTAAGGCCAATCTAGATTGATACGTGTTACATCTAGTGCAACTATGTCCACTTCAGTTTTAAGGATATCGCACAAACTAGGCTTGGTTCGTCCGAAATCACCATGTACAAATTCTTTCACGTACGTGCCAGCTTGGGTTTTAATATCCAACACGAAAAACATGCTGACATCTTCGATCGCAGTGCCTAACAATGTTTGTATTTCTTGAGACTTCACCCAACGTGCTCTCATTTCATATATTAATCGTGTTCTGGGACTCAAAGGCCGCCGGTGTAACACTCGAACTGGTGTTTTCTGAATGATTTCGACTCTCTTCAAATCATTCAATGTTTCAAGAGGCAACATGTCTTCGGGCTTGGCGCGAAAAACGCAAAGCGCTCGATAAATTTTTGTTTTATTAGTTTCACCGTCCTTTAATTTCTTTAGATCCTCTTTGGATAAAACTTTCAAATTCGATGTAATTTGTACATCTTTAGAGGACTGGTTGACTTTCTGGACTAGATCCGATAATAACGCTTCTGTTATTTTAGTCATGCGAGGATTAATTAATTCGACAGCAAACGGCCTTCCGTCGTATATATTTCTTACATCTACGTCCTCTCTTCCAGATGATAAGAACTTAATAGCTAGAAATAAAAACATATATTTTAAACGAGATTAAGTATCTGATCTCGTGTATGGTAGAACTTATATTGAGTGGCATACATTGAGCTTTCACAACGTCGGCAATAGGATTACATAATAGATCTTGAACAGATGTTCTCATCTTTTTTTCACCCTTTATAAGCCACGGGGTTTGACAGATTTCCCTAGACAATTTGCTATATCGACCTAAAAGTATGATCGATTAAATATTATTGATATTACTTCTATACCGTTAGTTATATATTAGTTAGCTATATATTACCTCCTACAAAAATGCTCGCGTGCGAACATTCGATGCTTATACATCGAACATTTGCAGATATATCGAACGAAAAAATCTTGACAAACTCATTGAATTTTTCATCTGTTGTGTTAGTCAGTAAAGTCTCTATACTTCTTCTACTAAATCTATTGGAATTCTTTCTTTTTCGTTTCTTTCCTAGATTGCTTGCATCTTCGCAGAAGTTTTCTCTGTAATAAAGAATGCTGTTAACGATATTCGTGAATCGGCTTTTTAATTACAAAGACACTATCTCTATTGACTTACAAAGCTTCGCATTCTTTGTTGTTATCTTCATAGGCCAAAACAATTTCAATAAGGAAAGGGGAGGGAGTCATATCCACTCGCCTATTGATGAGCTGTTCTAATTTAGGATTGATCGCCAACTTCCAAATATCTTTTACATTCTGCAATTTTGTCTTAAGATCTAGCAAAGCTATGAAATCCAATTCGTTTGCGCATCGTACGTGTAACAAACGTTCTCTGATATTTACGCACGGAGGTATTGTCAATGCACACAGAAATGTACTGCTATCATAATTCTGTTTTTCTACTTCGGTCTGTATCTGTTTATAAAATCGTGTGAAATTTACATGAAGCTTAGATATTCGTGGTCAAATATTTCAACATACTTGCTGAGCAATTGATTCTAGCGTTCGGTCTTGAAGAATCCCCAGACAAGCCACGCAAGGTGTCTCATCAACGATAGCTTCATCTTCTTCGATATAGCCTAGCTGCAACAAGTATTGCGATAAATTCAAAACATGAACTGTAGCCACTAGAAACTTACCGATTTAACGTGTTTCACGAGATCATTCAAACAATTCCACGACTTCCATCCAGTGAAACGAAGACAACATTTTAAACAACAATTCTGTTGCCTCAGAAAAGTAAAAATGCGTTTGTTATCCTCGACGGACAGGCTCATTTTGAACAATATTTCTATAGCATTCGAGTGTACAAAAATTTTGCAGAATCTTACAGTGTATTTTATTTATCTTATTTACTAACCTACACCGATCTTATCGCATACTACCTTGTCGTCGGTTAACAACTCGACCGGTTTTTTTCAATAAGTTAGATACAATGTGAAATTCGCCTGAAACGTGACATACACGTTCGAACATCAACAATCGCGTTTTTCCTATCGACGGACAGTATGATGGGTGATCACAGTGACGTTTATCTCTAATATAAATAGTTGTAGATTTTACATTATTGTTCGTTACGAACTGGTACCTGATTAATTGTTACAATATATAGTTTACGTACGCGCAACGACATGCCTATATTACGAAAAAAGTCCAACAAAAAGACAAACACCGAGACCAGAAGCAATTTGATCGCAGGTTAATTGTCACTTTTACAATTTCCGATAGAACCGCAAGTACAATAGATAACATTCCACTCTTCTAACGATGCTCTTGTTTCTCCACAGACGTTACCATCAATGATTTCGCTAATTCTTCAAAGACCCATGCAAGACTGAAAAAGGCTACGACGAGTATAGCAGCTGTGGATTATAAAGGTTATTCTTTATTTCGTGTTATTAAAAATAACACACGTTTCGTGTAAATAATATTTTATGTTTTTGCAATTTAGTCATTGTACCAATGTACTTTAAATATGCTTTACAGCGGAAGAGAAAATGTCAATGGATACAGAAGTTTGGAGCGAAACGAACGAACATGAGAATCCGCAGTCATCCGATTCAGATAATTCGAGAAAGAACAGTAAAGGTAATCTGTTTCGAAGATGTTTACATTTTTATTTATTTTTTTTTGTTTTCCATTGAAATTCATTTGCACAGATACGTTGACCAATCAAGTAAGGTATAGAAAAACAGCAGAGGGTTCAACATATATGGAAGAAGAAGAAAAAGAAGGTAAAATGCAAACGAAAAATTTAGTTACAAATCTATATTTTTAAATTGTATATAGTAGGTAGAGATTACCCATTGGATCTGTGGTTCATTATATCCGAGTATATTCGTCCAGAGGCTGTAAGCAAATTTGCTAGAATATGTAAAAGTTCTTATCACGTAACAACAACTGGCAAATTTTGGTTCCATTTATACAAGACGTAAGTGTTCTATTACACGAACGACGTATTTGTTGTCATTAAAACGATGATGTTAAATAGGTCATCATTACAGTTACTATAGACCCATACCTGCTTTACCAGAACGTCTTCAACCGCAATGTATGGTTCGTGTGCACGGATTGCGGGCCTGTGTCATTAGAACATTACATTACACTTATTTTGCCTTAAAAAGAGATATCGACAGCGTGTCCTACTATCAACAGGAAGAGCCTCATTCTCTTGTAAAACGGAGATGTTGCTTAATGTGGCATAGAGTGAGCGATACAATATAACAAAATAGATTGTATTGTGTTAGCAACAACGATGGTAATGCTCGTTTGTTTCTTATTTTAGAGAGGAAAACTACTGTGGTACTTTTACTTTAAATTGAAAGAGATACCAAAATCGAGTAGGAATTCAATAAAGGAGAAGCCTAAACTAAGAGGTAGAAAGACAGATTTTCTTGAAATGTTAGAAGACGTAGCTGTGAATCTGGAAGAAGGCTGTAAACTGCTTAGGGTACTTAATTACTGCACAAGTCAATTAAATGTTACTACATTTAATTGACAACTACATATACTTATGTAATCGTTACATTTCGATTATTTACGTATTATTTCTCTCGAATTACAGGTAGCCTGTAAGAGGTACAGTATGCTACCGCAAGTAACTGGATTAATTCTGCAGAAGGTGTCTATGGCTTTAAAGCAAGATGTGAAATCGGTTCGATTGCAATTGGGTTTCGGAACATCAGATATTCCTAATACGTTAACGAACCAAGTAATGTTAAACGATGTTGTCAATTATCAAGTTCTGAATTGGTGGCACCCATCTTATCCGCATCAAGACACTGTTCCTACCATCGAATTGCCACAGAATGATTTTTGGGATCAGAACGTACTGTAAAATAATTCCATACTTTACCGCGAAGAGAATAAGACATAAGTATGAAATGTATAATATAACGTCAATGTAAATAATACATTAAATGGTTGTTACGTAAATTTTTATTTGCATATTTGTTTTTTTTTGTCTAATTGCATAATATTAAATGAAAACAAAAGTGTTCAATAACGAACGAAAAATAGCTGACTTTTTTCATTACGAATATTATATACAAAATCTGTATATCAAATAGTATGTACATCCTATAAATAGATAACAGCAAGGAAGATTATACAAACATGTTTTGATATTTCTAGACGAAACGAAACAAGCAGAGGACAAGAATATTATCTTCTTGTTGCTGTTTCTACTGTATGCAATAGCTCTTCCACGTAGCTAACATTTGAAGTTGCAATCTCGATTTCCGCAATCTGAAAAATAAGCTATGTAGCAAATGCTTTATTCAACGAAAAAATATATCTTCGCAATCGCTCCTACCATGTTTACGTAAGCTTGTACGTCAACTTGCAATTGAATGCGTATTTTTTCATCGTCGCTAACTCCTTGAACCTCGGAGGAAAGAGAACCCGTAGATTTATCCCGGATCTTTTTCAATCTTCGTAAGCTCTCCTCAGTTTTTTGTACTGATGTTAAAACGTCCGTTACGGATGCCAGATAACTGTACGATTAAGAAATTCATTAGCAAACGATGTCGAACTTAATCAGTATTATAATCATTCTCTATTATCGATTCCTTACTGTTCGGTCAACAAAGAAAGAGTTAATTCCAACCAACGATTTACATTTTCCGGGATTAATTTCTTATAATCTGAGTGAAAACTTATAAGAAAAACGAGGGCGTTCTTTACGTAAGCGCACGGTTTCGTGGATACGTCTCTATTTGTTCGCCTGAATAATCGTGGTATATCGCTGACTTGTTTCAAATGCACTATACTTTCCTTTAAAAGTTCATTTACAATTTCTTCCGTGACTTGCGATAAAATCATTCCAAATTTTTTTATAGTTTCACGCAAAGAATCTGTAGATCAATATGTATGTTTGAAAAAGAACAGTGATATTAATATCTAATATTATTACCTTCTAATAACTTTAATATCGTCGGAGTCTGCCGTTTAAGTTTTGATTGGGCTACTTCCAGAAGTGATGGAAGTTTTTTCACCAATTTCTCTAGATCTTGGTTTAAACATATTAAAAATTTGAGCTTCGTGTAATGCTCCGATTTGCTTAAAGATCCCACTTCATTTTCTATAGGCCATTTCTGTATTAAAAGAAATTATTAACTACACTCGGTTCAATGAATTAGACAATTAAAAAGTTTTTGAATATCATACTTCTTTAAGCGCCGCTAAAGACCACGTTTGATATCTGGCACACATTTGTAAATTGAATTTCCAAAATCTATATAGATCAAGCTTCCGTTAAAATCATTTTAATCAAAGTTATCATTACCATGATTAATTTTATAATTCACCTATGGAAAAGCTGATAAAGATATACATCGTCTCCCCAAATCCTTTGTAAGTTTTCCCACAAAACGCATGTTGCGTGCAGGGAAAATTCATTTTGCGTAACAGATTCGAAAGTCACTTTTATAGATGCTGGTGATATCGATTCTGTTAAAGCAGTCTCAACAACGCCAGCTATTTCTTGGAATCGTATTTGAAAGTATACCGGCAAATTCCATTTCTTCAAGAAATTTTTGTACTGCGCATTTTCCTTTAATGTAGACAATGTATCGGTCGTAACACACTCAGCTTCTAACTTCTCTAGAAATTCTAAAGTCGCCATGTATCGCTGAAATCATGTAATTTTTATTCTATTAATGTGCTTATAAGAAAAAGCTGACTTAATTAATATGCTTACAGAATGAAATAATACTGGATCTCCTGGAGCAAAAATGCATTTGATATGTTGCTCAATTTTCTCTTCCACGTTTACCCAAAAGCTGTTCACTAAAAAGTTGAAACCCTTAACAGAGCATCTAGAATGAGATCATAAAAATAGTTTATATAAAGAGATATGAGAAACATTATCCTGTGAGAAATCGAATGTGTACCTGTTAGGGTGTAATGTAATATCTAGAAGTTGCTTCAGTTCTATGCTCAGAATATTTAACAATCTATTGTATATACTTTGTAGGCCAAGCGAGTCTGCTTGCAGGTTTTCCATGCTAATCACACCGTCAACTAAAGGTCTAATAATCTCTTCCTTCACTAAATTTTCTGCATCTTTTATTTTATCGAGCATAACGTATATCCTCAAGCAACGAATTAGCAAGACCGAATTCTTTTCTTGAATACAAGCTAGGAACAGTTCATTGAGATGAGTCATATAAGACTGCTCCAACTTTACACATTCCTAAGAACAATTAATTTTCTTCAATTAATTGCAAAGACAAATAAATTGGTTTAAATTGAGAAATGTATACCTTCTGTTTATCTTTGATAATATCTAGCTTGCATCTGGACATGTGAAATTGCAATTGATTGAATTCTGTAGCAGCTTGCTCCAAAATATCTATTTTAGCTGGACTCTCCAGGAAAGTGTTTAGAGATAATACAGACGAAAGCTTATTTAATGACTTGAAAATATGTTGTAAGCTACATAGACTCTGTTTGTATTCCCTGATCTTTGTGCTCTCATTAATATTAATAGAAATTGCATCGATCTCGTCATCTAAAGTCTGCTGTACTTGCTGTTATAGGAAAGATTAAATATTATTCGAACAGTACAGTGCCTCCTATTAATATTCTGACACTCTTAAAAAAACGATAACCTTTTTAATCTTGGACCATACGATTCGAACTTTTTTGAGAAGTTAGAAAGTTGAAAGAAATTGCAAGTTGCCGGAATTGCAGAGAAAATACTAAAAGTTGTATTTTGTAACTTTTTTATGTGAGCTTATATGAAAAATTTAGAAAGCACATTTCATAGATCTGTATCAATTAAACATGTTCTGAAAATTTCATCAAAATCGGTTAACGTTACAATCAGCTACAAACATTTAAAGATGGTCAAAATTACAGTTTTTCACGATTTTCGGCGTCCATCTACAATAAATCTCAGGATTCTTACATCTTTCAATGTCTGTTGTTTTTTCCCGCATCAACCGATTACGATGAAACTTTCATAGTGCATATAATTGACACATATCTACAAAACGTATTTTTTAAATTTTCAATATAGGCCCACACAAAAAAGTTGTGAAATGTAACTTTTAGTATGGTTTATACAATTCCAAGCAATTGCAATTTTTGAAAAAACAGTTCTTTTCACAACATGTAGTAAACTAATTGCTCTAACTTCTCAAGGAAGTTCAAATCGTATGATCTAATATTTAAAAAGTTATTGCTTTGTTGAGAGCATCCGAATATTAATGGAAGTCACTGTATATCTGAACTTTAGTGCTGAAATATATTAAGTGCACTTTTTTTCAAAAAATTTGATATTTACCATTACTTCTTCCTTCAATTGACCTAACGGTCCTTGCAAATCGTTGATAGCTTTGTCTAAACCGATTAAGTTACTTGATAAATTTACAAAATCTATGTAATCCCTATTAATTAAATCGATCATGGCAGATCTTAACAATTTCAAATATATTCCCAGATCATCTCGCATTGTCTCCAATTTTGATTTCTTTTTGTGTTCTTGAAGAAAAATGTCTACATTGAAATTTTTCTGGAATGAAAGAACGATGAAGTTTAAATATCTCAAAAACTTGAATATTTACAATAACAGCGACTCACCTGGATGAAATCTGTCTCTGTAAAACACAGATCCTTTGGGGTTTTCGGTAAATTGATGTTTGTGTTCGACATTCTGCTAAATTTCTATTACAACGAACGTTATTAACAATCAGTCGCACGGAGAGTATCTGGTCACTCTAAGTGACACAATAAACAACAGTAAACGACTAAATGAAGTAGTATATATTTGAGAATGACTGGAATGTACTCGGTTACAGCATGATTGCACTTCAAAGTTCTGTTTACATTTCGTAAAACTGAATTCGTGTCGTGTTTACGTGGTTGTACGGAACCATGAAGTAAGAGTAAGAAGACCTATCTGTATACAGAGAGGAAATCTCTGCTGTACAGTTTGGAAGCAGTGTCGCCAGTGTCACCGGGCAGTGATGGTATCAGGTGCAAGAATTCACGCGCATGCACGGCGATTTCAGCCTCAGTAAAGTAAGATTCTTGATAAAATGGGGTACCTTGAGCACCCCGCAGAATTTTAAAAAATTAGTATTATTTGATTCTGAAAAATGAATGTATAACCAGAGAGGGTAGGAGAGTGCTCACGCCCGGGTATAAGTTGCCACCACTTTTTGGCACGCTCACGCTTAGCACAGAACAGATCCCACACCCACGGTAGAGCCACTTTTCCCACGAAACAGAGACTACACCATCCAGCAGCATGTTTTAGCATGAAACAGAACCTTTACTAGTCCGTGGAAATCTAAAATCTT
>CM052191.1:1636017-1771941 GCA_028455805.1 Lasioglossum figueresi | reverse complement strand
AGCCAAATTGCAAAAAAGGGCTCTGTACGAAGATGCGGAATAATACAGAGAATATTTCAACACAAAAATTATTAAAAAATATTGCTCCTTCGCTTCACGAAGTTGTATATATAAATCATCGAGAAATCAAGCTGCTTCGTAATCTCTGTATTTGTCCCTCCTGCGAGTGACATATCTACCTCTCTGTTACAGCTCTGTAGGAGAGACAAGGATCTCTCTATCTTGATTCGTAATTCACCTCTACACCGATGGTCGTATCAGTTTCGCTCCTGCGCACCCTAAATAAATTTCAGCTGGGAAGATTTTCAATGTAGAAACGCTGGGGAATTTCGAAGGGCGGATGTATGTGATTGTGAGACATCGGTGAGGAGTTTGACAAGTTTTGCTAGTTTTTTAGTGGAATTTATTTTCAAAATGGCAGTTGCGAGAAGATTGCAGAAGGTAATTCAAAATTTCGGTTGATTGAACCGATCGCAGCAGGATTAAATGCTCGTGAAACATTCGAAAAGTATTCTTTGAAATTGTGGCATGTTCGCTCATGTCCGACTAACCATATCCCTATCATCGATGACACCAACATTTACAATAAAATGTACAACATGTTCTTCTATGAATTATTTCTAAATGACGTATCGCTGCGTTTCTTATTTTACACATTTCTATCTCTTCGAAAATTACCGACAAGCATTATGTTATTTCTATCAGAGTGATCCGCGTTCAAATTCTCGGTTTACATGGAACCTACATATGAATGATTATGTTTCCCCTTTCCAGGAACTTTGTGACCTAAGAGCATCACCTATAAAAAGCTTTACGAATATTCAAGTAGATGAATCGAATATTCTCACTTGGCAAGGTCTTATATTGCCGGTATGTTCTGGCATAATTATTTTACTCCGGAAATACAACCTAACCTTATATATCGCTTGTAGAATAAATTACAATTATGTGGGGTTTACGAAATTTAATACAATCGCAAGTTCTAATAGGACTATGTAATGTGACAATAGACAATATAAAAAAATATCCATTCCGGTGTCAATCTTTGCCGTGAAACGTCTTTTATTATGTTCTACTTGTAAATGTAAAAACATTCAGAGTTCGTCGTTTTTTCTGTAGATATAGACATTACAAATTATTTAATTACATTCTAATAGTTTGAATGTTTTAGGATAATCCGCCGTATAATAAAGGGGCATTTCGTATTGAAATTAACTTTCCAGCGGAGTATCCTTTCAAGCCTCCAAAAATAAATTTTAAAACAAAAATATATCATCCTAATATAAACGAAAAGGGGCAAATATGCTTACCAATTATGAGCGATGAGAATTGGAAACCAGCTACAAGGGTGGGCCAAGGTGAAATATAGCTTTTTAATATTGCAAAATCAAAAGAACCACCGTTTAACAATTACATTGTTTTTTCTCAGTTGTACAAGCTCTGATAGCTGTAGTAAATGATCCAGAACCGGAACGTCCGATGAGGACAGATCTTGCAGAAGAATTTCTGAAGGATAGGAAAAAATTTTTAAAGAATGCAGAGGAATTTACAAAGAAACATGCGGAAAAAAGGCGAGAGTCGCCCTCGTCTAACGAATAACTATGAATGATTAGCCCAACTCACCATGATGCCTGTCACTCATCAGCTAATTTAATTCAAGCCATCATAGACTTATCTGTTAAACGATGAACAAATTGAGACACATGTGTACAGGCGCTAACTATGCTCTCTTCAATGTATTTCACAATTTGAACAATTTTTGAATATCATACTCCTTGAAGTGCTGCTACGGGTACCTAGCACATATTTGTAAACTGAATTTCCAGAATCTATGCAGAACAAACTCTCATAAAAATTATTTTAGCTTGTCCATAAAAACAAATTGTTAAGGATACATACTGTTTTGCCTAAACCCTTTGGAGATTTTCCCATAAAATGCACATTGCATACAGGGAAAATTCGGTTTGCCTAAGAGATTCGAAAATCCTCTTTATAAACGCCAGTTGCATAGGTTTTGTCAAAATAGTATAAACAACGCCAGCTATTTCTTGAAATCCTATTTGAAAATATACTGGTAAATTTCATTTCTTCAAAAAATCTTCGTACTGCGCATTTTCCTTCAATGTGATCGTTTAGAAAAAAACTGATTTAATTAATATGCTTTCAGAATGAAAGAATACTGGATCTCCTGGAGTAAAAATGCATTTGATATATTGCTCAATTTTCTCTTCCATGTTAACGTGTAAACTTTTTACAAAAAAGTTGAAACTCTTAAAAGAGCATCTGAAATGAGATCGTAAAAGTTGTTTGTATAAAAAAGATACAAGAAACATTTTCCTGTAAGGAATCGAATGTGTACCTGTTAGGGTGTAATGTAATATCTAGAAATTGCTTTGGCTCTACGCTCAGGCTATTTAATAATCTATTGTATATACTTTGTAGGCCAAGCGAGTCTATTTGCAGATTTTCCTTCCATGCTAATCATACCGTCATCTAATGGTCTAACAATCTCTTCTCTCACTGAATTCTCTGCATCGTATATTTTATCGAGCGTAACGTATATTCTCATGCAACAAATTGACAGGACAGAATTCATCTCTCGAATACAAGCTAGGAAAAGTTCAAGTAAGACCATTTAATTTTTTTCAATTAATTGCAACGAAAAATAAATCTGTTGAAAATTTGCTTCATAAGTGCACACCTTTTCTTTGTTATTAATATTATCCGGTTTACACTGGAACACATGAAATTGCAATTGATTGAATTCTGTAGTAGCTTGCTCTAACATGTCTATTTTAGCTGGACTCTTCAGGAATGTACTTAGAAACAATACAGATAAAAGCTTATTTAATGTATTATTCGCTTATTTATTATAAGCTTATTTAATATATTTGAAAATATATTGTTAATTAAATAAACTTTGTTTGTATTCCCCGATCATTTTGCTCTTGTTAATATTAATAGAAATTGCATTGATCTCGTAAATCAAAGTCTGCTGTATCTACTTGCTAATATAGAAAAGAGCAAATATTATTGAAATAATGTATCTGAATCCTAATGCCACATTGTATGAAATCTACCTATTCTTTTAAACATCGACTCAATACACTCTAGATTTAGAATTCAGCTGTATAAATGCATTTAATATTTACTCTCGCAACTGAGATCAGAGCATTCGATGTTTACCATTCATTCTTCCTTCAATTGACCTAATGGTCCTTGCAAGTCATCAATAGCTTTGTCCAAACTGATTAAGTTACTCAATAAATTTACAAAATCTATGTAATTCCTATTAATCTTAACGATTTCAAATATATTCCTAGATCATCTTGCGTTGTCTTCGGTTTCGATTTCTTTTTATTTTCTTGAAGGAAAACGTCTGCATTGAAACTTTTCTGCAATGAAAGAACATTCACGTTTAAATACCTTGAAAAATTGAATATACATACAGCAGTTACTCATCAGGATCAAATCCATCTCTGTGAAACACAGATATATTAGGGCTTTCGTTAAATTGATGTATGTGTTCAACATTCTGCTAAATTTCTATTATAACGAACGTTATCGATAAAAACTGTAGAAAATAGAAAATTTTCTAATTGAAGTACTTACATACATTTGTGAAAGATTCGAATGTACTTGTTCAGGGCAGAATTGTGCTTGAAAGTACCGCTTACATTTCTCAAAGTACTTCTAACGAGTTCGAAGATATTTCAACCAGCTGTGAACTCAATGAAAAGTATTGCGCTCATTTTTCAAACTACTTGTCAAGTTCTACAAACCAATGTAGCCAAATTCGAGTGTACTTACTTGTCATATACATACTTTAGACCGTGTCTCCTCGTGGCACTTTTGACGAAAACCAATTAAAACGTTCATCCATACAAACATTCGAATACAGAAGGATGAGCATGAATTGTGTGCGCACGCGTGCTTGCTCGCAACAAAGCGGATAAACGGATAGCGGATTGATTCATATTCACACATAATCAATTGCAAATATCTACTTATATTCGCATCGATGCGAGTTACGAAAAAGAAACGCCATTAACGAAAATTCGCGGGAGCCTCAGCTTGGAAGATTTTCAATGTAGAATAGCTGGGGAATTTCGGAAGGCAGATATATGTATTTAGTTGTGAAGACGTCAGTGAGAAGCAGTGAGGAACTTGACAAGTTTTGCTAGTTTTTTAGTGAAATTTATTTTCAAAATGGCAGTTGCGAAAAGATTGCAAAAGGTAATTCGTAGTTTTAATAGATGGAACAGATCTTAGAAGTATTGAAATGCTTGTAAAACGTGCGAAAAATATTGTTTTCAATTGTAACATGTTTGCTCATCTTCGATTAACTGTGTCGCCGAACTGAATCCTTACCCATCGATGACACCGAGTTTTTTCAATGAAATCTAGATCGTTAATATTTTCTATTAATTATTTATACATATTTTATTGTCGCGAGTCTTATTCTAGGTACGCCTGTCTATTTGAAAACTAAAGACAAGCATTTATATTTCTTCCGAATCTGTTCTCGTGGGATGTACCAACGATGACTATGTTTTCTCTTTCCAGGAACTTCGTGACCTAAGAGCATCGCCTATGAAAAACTTTACGAATATCCAAGCAGATGAATCGAATATTCTCACTTGGCAAGGTCTTATATTGCCGGTACGTTCTAGCATAATTACTTTAATCGGGAAACATAACCCAATTTCGTATCTCTTCTATGTAGAGTAAATTAGAGTTAACCCAGGTCTGCGAACGTTAGCGTAAATTTAGAGTTCGATCGGCTTATGCAGTGCGAAAATAGCATTTCTATTTAAAGCAAAAACCAAATAAATCTACCCCTTGAAGCTTCTTTTATAGAGTTCTGCTTGTTCGTACCTTTCTCTTATAAATGCGAAAGCATCCATAGTTTGTCGCCTTTTCTATCGGTGTAGAATATTATAACATATTTAACTGAGTTCTAATAGTTCGAATGTTTTAGGATAATCCGCCGTATAATAAAGGGGCATTTCGTATTGAAATTAACTTTCCAGCGGAATATCCTTTCAAGCCTCCAAGAATAAATTTTAAAACAAAAATATATCATCCTAATATAAATGATAAGGGACAGGTTTGTTTGCCGATTATAAGCGACGAGAACTGGAAACCGGCTACAAGGGCAGGTCAAGGTGAAATTGTTCTTTCATTTCTGTCATTTACCAAAGTAACACTCGATACAGACTATTGGTCTACTCACGGTTTGATCAAACATTCTGGCTAGAGCGGAACAGTGCCATAGTGTAATTTATATTTGATCAAACCATGAGAGAATCGTTAATCTGTACAGAGCCTAAAAGAGACACCTTATAACTGCTAAATTTTGATTCACAGTTATACAAGCTTTAATAGCTTTAGTAAATGATCCAGAGCCGGAACATCCGATGAGGACAGATTTGGCAGAGGAGTTTTTGAAGGATAGAAAAAAGTTTTTGAAGAATGCGGAAGAGTTTACGAAGAAACATGCAGAAAAAAGGCGGGAATCGCCCTCTTCCAACGAATAACCATGAATGATTAGCCCTACTCACCATGATGCCTGCCACCCGTCAGCTAATTTAATTCAAGCCAACATAGACTTATTTGTTACATGATAAACGAGTTGAGATACATGTGTACAGTATTGGTTGACTACCAACAATAATATTTATATGTGCAAATTGTAATGTTTATAAAACAGATTAACAAACTAACTGTATAATATTGTATACTATATATGTGTCGAAAATCGTTTCATAACTGATTTCGTACAGATTTTCAAAATGGCTTGAAGAACATTCATGGGTTCGTTTTAGTTATTGTTAAAGCGATTCATAATTCGTTTTTCATGGACATTAAAGCTCTAGAAAGATGCATTTAAGTTCCATACTAAATTATTAGTAATTTTTAACTATTCGATCTACAAGCAACTGTAAGCTAGTATCAATAGAGTCTGTATGCGCGAAACTGTCATTATGAATGTCGCATTTCGATGTTAACATTCTGGCGATTACATATCTCTTCAGCGTTATGTCGACGATTCGTTTCCACCTATTAGTATAAAACATTAATTTGTAACTCTGTAATCTCCTATGTAATTACGATTGATGGTACTACTTACGGTATATGTAATTCTCGAATTCTGATGTAACGTTAATACATTAAATATTAAGAAGTTCAAATAATATATCTATTGACTCAACACTTTATTCAATAGAATTTAGATTGATAATTTTAGTATATGAAATATCAAATGCAATAAAACATTCGGTTCCTAAACAATAGAGAATATGTTTCTTTTTTTTAATTACACGCGTGAAATTAGTAGTAAATGAGTAACCTACAGGGAGACCTAAAATAGTGAACATATTCTTAATATTATTTTCCCGATCCTTAATGTAGATCAACAACCAAAGTATTAAATTTACCTCACTATACTATTATTCGAATACGCTTATATATATATGAAATTATTTATCTATTATATTAAACATAAAATGTATCTTGTACGAAATCATTTAAAAATAAGACTTGGGAAAGGACTAGGCAGAATTAACATGATATTCTGTATTTAAAATGTGCTCAACTAAGAACTGCTTTTACAAGATTTTATTTTTTATTCAGTTTGAGTAAGAAAGGGTTAGACCTTTTCATTTAAATATTAAAACTCTATATTGATAAATAAAAATATAAATGAAAATAAAAATATGATGCCTTTTCACGTAATCTCCGTTGTAAACGCTCGAGCATAATGCCTTATAATTAATGTAGCTTCCAATTACAACATTTGTTTAATTCCTTTATTAAGTTCTTCATCTTTATTCTAATTTTTCTTTCATTTCATTTTAATCCACCAATAACACTCCGCATCTGTTACAGATTCGTAGATTCCACTTTTGGCATACTACAATAAATATTCTGCGATTTAACGAAGTATTGGTTTTTCGAAAAGTTGATCGCAGCAAAATAATTGATGAGCTAGGTGGAAGAGGTGGAAGTTGCGAAAAATGCACCAACAGCTTATTCTGATTAGTACTTTTATTTATTCGAATGCTTATATAATCAAATCATAGAAGGAAACAGAATTCCGTCGTGTCCGTTGTTGCGCGCAAAGATGGCAATAAAAAATTTCAAAAAGAAGAAGTGTATAAATAGCAGAGAGCGTTTCTCAAATAAAGTAATCGAACACTGAAAATGAGGCAAATATATTTTTAGATATACATTCACACTGCTTATGTACACACATTATAGATAACCACAGATATATAAATAAAATCCTGGTGTAACACCAATATTTTAACGGAGTTCATGGTATATCTCTAGAGTAGTTTGTATACGACCATAGACAATCACAGTTTTACAAGTGTAGAAAAATTCCTTAATCGTAACACGACTGATGTGTAAATCATGTCTAGCAATCGTATGATTAAGAAACGTTTAGTTTCATTGTAATTAATCGCTATTGAATTTGAATTACAATATGTATTTCATAATAGCTGGTGTGTTCGCAAGTCTCATTCAATTCAACCGCTTATGATCGATAATACAATGAAGTGAAATCGGGAGGATTGGGGATAAAGGTGTTATTAATGTTACAAAATGTATTCGTAAATCTCTATTCCGAGCTTAGGAATATAATGCCTAGAGCTCCCGAATACACATCAACCTTTTCCACCAAACTGTTCAATTATGAAACATGACTAATTATTCTCTTGAAATTTCGAGGCAGTCCACATCAATCGACAACGTGAATCGCGTTTCTGCGTCATCGTAAATTTTCTTGTTCCACGCAAATTTCTATATTAAATTTTAGGTTTTGTATCGAACGGATTTTTCCCCAAAAATCTTCATGCGCGTAGCGCTACGAACCTCCCGAATACATGCGACACTTTAGAGCGAGATATTCTGAATATCTTATTAAAACCTAAAATATAAGATAGAAGTGTATCATAAGAAAAAAAAATCCTATCGAACGTAAATGGAATGTTAG
Source organism: Lasioglossum figueresi (assembly GCA_028455805.1). NCBI lineage: Eukaryota > Metazoa > Arthropoda > Insecta > Hymenoptera > Halictidae > Lasioglossum > Lasioglossum figueresi. Next base: position 1,763,939 of record CM052191.1, on the reverse strand, counting down.
AATGACAATTATTCCGAGTTGCATGGTTTCCTTGATGTAGAATGCCTTGATCGCGGTGATCTTAACTATACTCGTGAAACAATAATAAAAGCAATAACAACTTCTTCTAATCAATGAAAATTGATGATGCAACAATACAAATTAATCGGCATTATATAATAAGATACTGATAATACGTTCAAAGGAATATGTATTATTACAAATTACTTACATGTTTGTACAGATCCAACATTCGAATTCGTGCATTAAGCAACGTACGTATACACCTTTCTGTAATTGAAAATCGATAGATATCACGTTGGTTGTACAATTCAATGAAAAATGTTTATCCCGTGTTTAAGTAACTATTGTTACGTACCTATCTTCTGGCGTGCGTGCCAAATATTCACGTTCAATTAAACCTTCTATACGTTTTTTAATAATTACTGGCGAAGGTAGGAATCGCTCTTTTAATTGTTCTGTTACTTCTGTCACAAGTATATTATGCTGAAACGAAGAAAAATAGAACTTTGGTGCATCGAATAAAAATCTAATTATTCTAATATAACGTGCATGTAACATTGCTAGCGTCAAGGTTGAAGTACAGCGAGCACATGTACTGTACTACTGTTACATACGGGCATGCGTTTCCGGTCTTTCATAATGCGAACGATAGCTGCTTCTATCTCGTGCTTCCTGTCTTCGTCGACTTTGTTACGCGTCTCTCTTCTCTCTGGCTCTGATTCGCCTTTCGCTGCCACCGTTTGTATCTTTACTCTTTAGAAAATGATACAGGAATGACGAACATCATTATTGAACAGTTTCGGATACATTTTGCTACGAAGAAAAATGATTTAGTTCTGATTTAAATGATCTGAATGCGATATACCTGTGTAGTTTACTGGTAAAGCTGTCATTGACACAGAAACAATGCGAGGGTTCTATTTCCTTCGTACGAGGTTGCTTTAGCAAAACTCTCTGCGTAGCTTTACCCATAGCGAGAGACTGCAATGCTCTAACCAAGTCTCTTTCTGGAATATCGGTTTCACCTTGAATTTCCTACGCAACGTTTTCATACATTGTATCGTGATACATCAAACAGAGCAGATGGAAAAAGTCAAACCAGAAATAGAGAACGGTATACCAACTCTGTGGTTACCAACTGACCTCGTACGTTAATTTGTCTCTTTTATTGAACAGCATCAGAACACGCATTTGATAAGTCGAGACTTGAATTATATGTTTCCTTGTGTTCCCGCAACTGATGCTGCACTGGCTTAACCGATTACCGTTCGTGCTCCCGCTTCCATTGCCAATCGAACTGGAGGACGACGGTGTGTCTAATCCGGCGCAACTGCTTTCTTCCCTTCGTGGTCCATGAAACACGGCATTTAAATCGGCGGAACCTGAACGCGGGAACAGGAAAATACGTAACGTTACTCCACTTGGAAAATACAGTATTCTCCCTTTCTCTCACAGCTATTCAAGAGGTACTACATTTTTTGTAGTGTTCTGAACGTACAGAAGGATAGCGATTGAAAAAGAAAGAAGAACTGAGGTTCGAGGCGTACGGTAAACATTAAGGAGATAGATCTCGTTTCTAGGATTACAAGGGTGCGGGATGCGTCTTTTCATTTCTCGATAATGCAAAGATGGGGTTTTCCAGTAGTTAATCGCCCTCCAAAGTCCTATAAATCCTATAAAGCTGCGCATGTAGCTACTTTCATAAAGCTGCGACAGTTGCATGCTGCCGAATAATGAAACTTACGCCTCGTAAACGTAAAAATAGGACTTTTGAAGACAATTGCGGCCATGATTGATCTTTTATCTAGCGCTTTTGGGTTTGACTCGTACAAGCTCAGCCTTTTAAATTCAAAAATTAAAATTCCTTAGTTTTGGTTTATCGTCAATGAAACTTCTACTTGTAAAAGTTTCATAAAAAGAAATCAAGAATTAGAAAAATTGCAATTTTTTGCTTCTTTGGTTTCAAGGGGGATTCTCCAGTGTCAGGGACAAGATTTCAGCAGTTACAGAGAGAATACTGTAACATGGTTTGATTGTAAATGAACGGACCTAATTGCGGCTGTAACGTTAACTGTCGACCACTATGTTTAGCAAGGTAAAAACGTCGGAAGGCATCGAAAGCGTCTCGCGGGGCGGATGGCATGTTGCATTTTGGAGTCGCTGATTGCGTTGGCCAGAAACCGGTTGTCAGAACTCTGACGCTTATGTCGACGCCGTGCAACTTTGCCTGCAACACAAACAGCTTGGTATTTATGATCCTCAATCGTCGTACCACCAGATACGACCAAGTATAAAAACTTACATTGGACGTAAGAACGTGATCCTTAAATTCATCCATGATAGTGTTACTGACTGTTATGTCTTTAAACATTCCTTCCAATTTGGACGTAAACTGGCATCCGCATTCAGTCTATGGAAAATCAATCGTTCAGTTGATCGACGTGACGCTTCTTAGTCATGATTAGTGATAAAGAATGAAGCAATTACCTTAAGTTTAGATATCATATTCTTCTCACTGTCATCGGAGACGGACTTGTTTAAAAGAAGACGTTTAGCCAAATGCTGCTTATAATATCGTTCAAATACGTCTTTCTCTTGAAGGAACCGAAAGAGGACCATGGTCTTGTCTAGAATACCCTCGATTTCTTGTTCCGTCATCTAAAATATGTGTAACTCTTTAACACATTCAAAGGGGTTATTTTTGACGCGGTTGCTGGGCGAACTCGCAACATTTTGCAAATGTATGTTATTTTAAAGAAAGTACTGCAACTTTTTAACTACATAATACGTTTAGACGTATAGACATGTGTCCACTTTCTTTGGTAACGTCACGGACACAACGAAAGATACCGTTTTGTACCGTTACAAAAGACACAGTGTGTGAGATTTCACGGTATTACCTATCATGAGTACCGAGATCTATGGGAATACAGTTAACAGAACTAACCCCTTTGACACCCTTCTTCAGTTTGTCGTCGATGAAAAGCGAGAGATACTCTGGACTCTTTGTATTTAAATTTAGGAAGTACTCAAAATCGGAGGCGATCATCTGTTTGTAATTCTTGTCGTTATTGAACGAGTAATGGAGAAAGTGGTCGAAACGATCCTTTAAATCCAACAAATTTTGAATATACAACACAGCGTTTGTCGTGGACTCATGTTCCTCCTGAACCATGGCACGGCCTTGTTCTTTGAGAAACTGTGAGACGCAATCGCACACCGTACGCAATCCGTCCGAGACTCTCGAGAATAATTTGTACATACAGCCTAGATCTTCGGTTTTTTGGTTTTTAAGCATGTGAACTACGCCACTGTTTTCCATCTAGAAATAGCAGGAAAGAAATATGATATATATATAGTAGAAAACGACAACAACAACTTCTTGAATTACAATGTACAATTTTCGTGTACCTCTACAATAGTTTTCATATGAATTTTAATTAGTTCCTCCTCTACAACTTCTACTATTCGTGGTTCGGTAGATTCGTCTAAATAATGTTTTGCTCTCTCTGATTCTTCGCAAATTCTAGCTTCAACTTTTTTTATATATACCGATGCACTATTTTCTGCCAAGAATTTCTGAGATTCCATCTACAAACGAATAGAAATAATGAGAATGAGATTCGTGATTTCACAAGACGAAAAAGAGAGAGAGATAGAATATTCTTACTTTATAAAATTCTGCGCTCTGTTGTAAAAAAGGCCTTTCAAAATCTTCTTCATAAACTTGACGACTGTTAATGCCGAGTAACATTAACATTTGGCAGGCATTTTTTATTGCAATGCGATCTACTACTTCTCCCCTTCTTTCTCTTCCTACCATATCTAGTAAAGTTTCCCTTAAGTGATCTCTAACACACCCATACCTGACCACCTGGAATGAATCAAATAAACATTTATTTGTTTAACTGTGAGATTATTGTCGATTCGTTTGTTAGTGAAAATTACCTGATCTCTGAATATGATAAGACCCAAATTATACACGTTGTCTACATCATGTTGCTGTACGTACACTCTATCCATATACATTAGAATATCTCTAATCATCACCATCGACGTTTGATGATCGTTCCAAACTTGGCTTAATGTTTGAAGGAAATTGTTATGAAGAGATCTTAATACGTCTTCTCGTACTTTGTTCTCGAGATGATATGTTACAACTTCCTTCAGACCTGTGTACAACCGTTCTCCGTATTTGTGAAGGACCATAGTGTAAGCATTTCGATAAAGTTCTTCAAAACTAAGACCAGAATTGTTTTTCTTTTGTATTTCCTGAATCGCATTTTTCAACAGGGCCCAGATGCTTTCTACATACTTCTCATCCATAGTAGTCTAAAAAAAATATACATATGTATAGAATGTTTGTTAATCTTAGCATTACGAAAAAAGAATAAATATCTTCGGGGAACAACAAGCTTTATTACTCGTATTAATTAACAAGAAAATCATTGGAAATATTATGGAAATAGACTTTTTTATTATGAGAATACATCTGTGGTTACTAAAGAATGATCGAAACCCCCCTGGGTATAATGGATTACATGCGCATTCACGTTGTTCATCATGCCATTGTTATTCTCAACATTTTGCTGAATCTGAGAATTAATCATGACTCCTTTTTTCTCAATTTTTCACATTGCCTCTTTCCATTTAGCAAAAGTACATAGAGCTAATGCAAATATTTAAATAACACGGTTGAACCGACATTGTTCTTCAATGTTTTGTCGATGAATATATTTTATCTTCTATATATGTATATATATATATATATATATATATATATTCTATATATCTATTAATATATATATTTTATATCAAGGTACGAGAATCACCTATATAAAATGTGAAACGCATGGTAAGTATTGCAGGGAAATAACGAAATACGTCTTAAATATGTCTTCGAACAAGTTACATACGGTTGTAAGAAACATGACCACAAACAGATGCATAAGTTTCTTGTGGTGGTTAAAACATTTGCTATACTTTGCAACTACGAAACAATTTAACAATTATAAATTTAGTGGCTAATTAAAATTTAGGTGTCTCAACTCAACTGACAGATCAGACTTGAAATTGGTCTTTGGACAGGATAACATTGCAATCTCTATATTTCAATGCTTCTCTTTCGCGGTGCTATAGCAACTGTGTTCTATCGCCTGAATACCCATACAATTCGATAGCAGACCTAATAATGACCATTCCAAATACTGTATCAACCATGTTCTCTGTGTATACACAGTTGTATAGAGATTGAATGAAATTCAAATGTATAACAGAGAAACCACTAATAAAAACAACACGGTTGTGGAAGTCAACAAAAGAAGCGGACAAACAATTCTTTTTGAAAAATCACTCAACATTTTCGATCTGACGTGTAATGCAAAGAAACAGGTTAAAAAAATGTCTATGTATTCGTGCATACATACGTGCATGTTAGAAATGGTTATTTAAAAAAAAGCATATCCGTATACAAAGAGAGAGAGAGAGAGAGAGAGAGAAAAGTAAAAAAGACAAGAAAGAAACGTGAGCATAGGGGGAGGGGTGGCGAAGGGGAGACGAAAGAAACAAAATAAATTTTTCGGCAAAGAGGCCAAACGAATGGGACAAAGCTAAAAAAGATTCGGATGAATAATAGGAAAAGAGGCCAGTGTACTCACCGGGAAAGCACGTATGCGCATTTTGCTCTCTTTTTTGAGCATACCACTGCCCTTCATCATGTCGAATTTTCTGTCTGTACTTCGGGGATCTCGGTTAGAAGTGCTCGGTGACGGCCAATGCTACAATAACGTTGCACCGTGTGTACATTGACACCAGTAAAACGTAAGGACCATTCACGATCTCTTCGCTTCCCAGGCAGACCAGCCGAAGATGATCGGCCACCGTCCGACACCACAATTATTCATCCACGTTCACAATGCGCGAGGGAATCGAAAATTGTCTTGTTATCGTGTACATTTAATAAAAAGAAAGAAAAATCAGCAACGTCCCGAAAGAGGGGGGGGGGGAGAAAATTAGAGACTCAAAGAAAGAGACAAAGAGAGAAGGGGAACGGGGGAAGGAGAGAAAGGGAGCGAGCGAGTGAGCGAGAAAGAGAGAGATAGATAGAAAGAGCGAGAGCAAGAGGGAGAGGGTGGAGGAAGAACAGTGAGGGTAAAGAGCTGAACTCTTTTTTACCCGGCGAATGAAAATGGGGGATAAGTCGCTTAAGGGTTGTAATTATATAGCGAGACTGCGAAAAGATTGAAGGAGGATCTGATGAGAGATGGAAAAATAATAAACGGAAGGTAAATGTACGCGCACGTGTCAACAAACCGAATTCTCTATTGGAATATTGCCGAGAAAGAACAAAAAAAAACTCGCACTCGATTTGTCGACGGTTGTTGAATACCTTAACGTGATCGTCGATACGTATCCATCGTCTTTCGAGGCATAGCGCGATTCAGTTTGTGAAAGCTCGAATTTCCATCCTACACGATTCCCCAATCCTCGATAGACGATATTGTATGTGTGTATCGTTTGCAACGACACACTCGACGCGCTTTAATCACGAATACTGTTGCGATTAGAGTACCGTTGCGCAAAAGGTTCATTTCCTCCTACGCGAAAAATACTCATCTTCATCCCTCGCCGTATAGAGGGAGAACTAACATTACTTTATGCTAGCGTTCTACCATCTATGTTCGGTGTGTGACCACAGCCGTGAGAATTCTCATACAGAGTGTCCCAGAAAGAGTGTAGGAAAAAGAAAGGGGTAATTCCTAAGGTTATTCCAAGCTTATATAGACTATACGGTCTAAGGTTTCAAGCTCCTTTCTCCTTTCCTAATTCGCACCGAAACGCTTGGTTTTCGAGCTATTAATGAAAAACTCGGACCAATCAAAGTGCGGCTACGACGGACGGATTCCAGCTCGACCAACGGCAACGCTACGCTTAGTTGTAGCCGCGCTCCGATTGGTCCGTGTAAAAAAAGATATTAACGACCCATGTAAATAAAAAAGATATTTAATGAACATATTTGAATGTATCTTACGTGTACTGTTTTCAACTGTACATCGCGTAGTTAAATTTAAAATGCATTAATTTCATTCGCGATGTATTTATTTACATGCATATGCAACGCGACTTCACGCGTGATCGCGTAGAAAAGTACAAAATATTGTTTTATCTATGAGATTGGCACGGTTAAACGTCGAATTTCTCGAAACAAAGATTTTGTCCTTCTTCTTCGTATTCTTCCCTAGTTACTAAAAGACTCGAGAACGATGGATTTTCCGATAATGTTTTGCCACCATGCCACGCGTACGTGATTGGACTGAAACAGCGAAGAATAAGTTGTACACAAGTTAACATTTTATAACGATAGCAGAACAGATAACTAATATATTTACTCCTCGGGCGAATGAACGTTTATCGTGTACTCCGCAGGAGCAAAGCTTCTAACTTCCGTGTAAATTCTTTCTCGGAATCCTGGGAACTTTGCATTCCCACCTGTAAGGACGATATTAGACAAGAGATGGGGCCACGTTTCCTCGTCGCATGATTTCAAGCAGTCCATAATCGCTTCCGGTATACCCATTTGCCGAATACCAACGTCAGATGGGTAGAACAATATTTCTGGTATAGCAAATCTTTCGTTGCTCAATCGTAGAGTTTGCTGTTCATTAGGAGGTTCTGGATTCTTCAAGAAACCACGTCTCAACGTTGTGTAATCTGGCAAAACGTAATCTTTGATTATAGGATTATTTTCTAATTTGTTTCTAGCTGTTTCCATGTCCTTGAAAAAGTCCTGCGAGACGAAACAAGAATCCTCCTTCACCTGATTTATCACATAAGTTTCGTCCATGACGTGCAGTTGACGATAAGATATGATCTCTTTTAGATGATTTGTGAGAAGCTTTCCACCCACGTCGATGCGTCTGATACCTTCTTTTACTTTGGCGTCATTAACGTAGGGTACTATGTGGGTAAAACTGTATCCGCTGTCGACTACTATGCAGCATTTCGAGTTCGAATTTTCTGATTTATATTGGTAACAAGAGAGGGTAGCAGCGTTAATTCTCAATAAACTTTGACACTCGTACTCCTCGAAGAATATCTCTGTCATAGCTTCTTGTACGGTGGAAAAATTATATAACGATTCTGTTATGACTACAGAGAGGTGACTCAAATTTACAGGACAGCATTCTTTCGAGAACACATAATCCCATACAGTCTTTTGGACGTCCCAATTAACAAGATATCCTTTCTGAAAGGGTAGTATGTAGAAGAGACCGGACGCGTCCCGACATTCCTCGATCTGATTTCCGACAAATGGTCTTCGCCGTTCGCTTTTCGCTTTCATTATACAATTAGGAACTAATCTGAAAATAAAAGCATGAGATCTCCTTCGATAAAAACCATCGTCTTTCTTAGATTTATTATAATCGAGGTGTAAGGCTTACCTTGGGCTGTCAGAAGCTAACCCAACTTTTGCAGTGTTCGCACCGTTGTCAAGAATAAACGTAGAACTACCCATATTTACAAATCGATTAAATGCCATGCAAGAACTGATCGCTTCTTCTTTCTCTTCTACGTTTGCAAACGTTAATCAAACTATTTTACGTTTAGAATATCTATGTTCTTCTTCCGAAGGATTTAAAGGGCCCCGGTAAGGCGCCATAATAATGTTACCGACTGGTCTGTATGGTAATGTGGCTCCCTCGGTCGAATTAGTTGCCGTATAGATTTCGTGTCGCACCATTTCAAAAACTCATGAATCTGATCGATTATATTGTTAATTGTTTAAAAATTAGGTGGTCAGATAGTCAAGGGAGTGCTTATCGACACGAACGTATGACAGAAAAATATACTAGATTGTCTTTGGTTACGTACCCTATTAACAATAATCTACCGGTTGACCGACGTTATTGATTTGTTTAAATGCGCAACAAGGCATTAATTGTCTAGCTGACACAGCAAAGCGAGGCCTCGCTTGATCCAGTGACTAACCGGATATTTGGTGTCTAATAGAAGCGATAGCACGTAATTCGTCGAATGTCCGGTTGTTTTCAGTATGCCGAAACGGGCGGAAGTAATATAAAGAGGACACTCGTATCGTTGGCCGATATTTATGAAGTCCATGTGCGTTGGTTTCGTCCAAACTATCGGCATACGATCCCATAAGATTTTTGGATAACTCTCTTCGAGGAGCATAGTTGTCATGTCCCATCTTGCGCCAACCAAAAACATGCCGTAGATGTAAACGCCGTCTACCGGTGATTCGTTTAGCCTGTACGCTGGAAGTACCTATGAAACCGCATGTTAAAAGGAGGTAGACTCGTTTCCAGGATTGCAAGGGTGCGGGATGGGCCTTCTTATTTCTCGATAATACAAAGATGGTGATTTTCAGTAGTCAAAAGCGCCAGACAACAGATCAATCTAGGCCGCAATCGCCCTGAAAAGTCCTATTTTTATGTAGCTATTTTCATAAAGCTGCGGCAGTTAATTAGCTGTTATGTTAACATGCTGCAGAATAATACAAATTACGCATCAGAAACGTAAAATTAGAACTTTTGCCCTATCTTTGCATTATCGAGAAATCAGAAGACGCTTCCCTCACTCTTGCAATCCTGGAAACGAGTCTACCCCCTTAAAATGATTTCTTCGTGAAGAATTAGGGTTTTTGCTATTGCTCAGGTCTACGCGGATACTTAAGCTCGAGTACACGGATGCCCGAGCAGTGAGCATTCTAATATATTAGATATTATTATTAGATATTATTATAATAATCGAGCTAAGCTTCCTAAAAGGTCTGTCATGACTGAACCTTGAAGTCGAAGTCGATCCTGTCGATCGGTATCTTGTACTTCCTCGCAAAGTTCTGCGTGGTCGCCGTGAGGAAAGCGTGTACGAACGAGAAACCCGATACCCAGAATGTCGTTGGCTTTCCGTACACCAACCAGTTTCGGAAGAAATTCAATCGTTCCAGGAAGTCGTTGACGAAATTCGGTAACGGTTTCAGGCTCGGGTAGGCGCACGCTTTCGTCCACGACTGTGGTATTCTCGAACTCAGTATGTGAACAGCTAAATCCTGTACGTTATTTCCACGTTAAAGAACTTTCTTCCAGTTTATTTAACATAGTCAGCATTGTTACCTCGAGGGCGGGAGTCATCACTATTAGCCCCTTGACCGCATTCTCGAGCATAGTGAGAGATTGCCGTATTTCGTGCAGCAGAGTGTTATACCTCTCTAATTCCTGTATCAGCACCGTGTTCATGGATTCCATGTACATCACCGGATATCGTTTCTGAGCTTCTTCGATGTCGAACAAAGTCGGCATCCTATCGTAGATACCCTTTTTCATATTGAGCAGTATTTCGTCCTGCTTAGAAGTGTCGCCCGCCGTTCCTGTCCGCTGTATCAGCAACATCGACCGGAAGAAGGCATTTGCTAGCTCGAGATCTCGTGTTATCCCTGCGTTCATATGGAGACCGAGTGCTTCGGGCGGTGGGTTCAACGGGATCCCTTCGATCAATTTAATGTAATCGTCGTACTCGTGTCTGCTCGCAACAGAGGAACGAAAAATGTTATTTTACAAGTTTAAGTTCTCAGTGTGCCACCGTCATTTTACAATACAATTTATAAGAGGTGTATTCCCATTGAATAAATGATAATTATTATGATTAGTTACAAGTTACAACGCCTGGCATCGATGCGCAAGAATCAATTGTAATGATTGAAAGGAAAAGAGCTGGTACTTTTTTGGTAGAGCATATTCGGGGCCAGCCTTCGGCGAGAACGAGTAATTCGAATCCGTGATCACGTCCGCGTTGTAGAAGTCTTGTAATATTGTGATCAAGCACCTCCTATCCCGGTCGTCCGTGACTCTTCCCCCGTAATTGCACTCTCCGGTCAGATATAGGATCGCTTTGAACGGAATCTCCATGTAATCGTTTATGTACAATTGGAGCTGTTGGGCAGATATTTGCAGATCGGATTCGTTGAAACCTGCAACATAACCAAACTACGTTCCGGAGCTGATTGCGGATCACGGATCGACAGATTCAACGGACTCAACGAACCGTATTGTATGTTCCAACCCTGGGCTCCGTAGTTCCGCCTCTCTTGTACCACAGCGTGAAAAAAGCACAGAGCATAAAGCAGCTTAGAGTACGCTCTCTTCTTTTTCGGGACCGTGTCGAAGAATCCCGGGTCCCTGGTTGACTCGGCTTTATACGACCTAAAAATAATTTAGTTACATTCTGCATTCATAAATTTATATTTAGTGGTATTAGTTTTATGACAATTCAACGTGTTAAGGGGGTAGACTCATTTTTTCAGGATTGCAAGAGTGCGGGATACGCCTTCTACTTTCTCGATAATGCAAAGATGGAGTTTTTCAGTAGTCAAAAGCAATTTGCAAACGTAATAAAGCAACGTAATTTGCATTATTCGGAAGCATAAAGCTGCGACAGCTACGTGCTGCCGAATAATGCAAATTACGCCTCGTAAACGTAAAAATAGAACTTTTGAGGGTGATCGTGGCCTAGATTGATCTTTCAGCTAGCGCTTTTAATTACTGAAAAACCCCATCTTTTCATTATCGTTGTATCTTTACACCCTTGCCATCCTGGAAAAACGAGTCTACCCCCTTAACTAAAATACTACGATCAGGCTACAGAAATTCACGAGCTAGCTGCGACAACGTTTCAAACCTCATGATGTTGTTCTGCAATCCTGTTGGCGGCTCGTTGGTCATCTTCACGCCGTTCTGCAGAATAGTGATAGGGAAGTGTTCGGACGGGTAGCTGGTCAGCCAAAGGCGAAAATTTGAATGGGTGTTCGAGGCGTCGAAGTTCTCGCAGATGCTCTCCAAGCTAGGCATCCAGGAAGCGGCCAGGTGGCAATTCTGCAAGCATATCCATTCGCCTTCGGCTTGGCCATGTTCGATCAACTTACGAGCGATCGGTCCTTGACCCTGTCCCAGCGAGATCGAATTGAACCTCTCGAGAAAGTTCACGTTCTCCGCGTATTTTGTTAACGCCTCCATCGGATCGGAGCCCGGGGAGAGGATGAAAATCAACGGAATCAGAAAGTTTGAATCCGCGAACGAATTGGAGATGTCGAATGGTGGAGGCACGACGAATTTCAAGCCCATTCCTTCCTGGACGAACCGTTGGATCTGCAACGAGCGGCGATAAATTGAGTCGCGCAAGGCCCTCACAAAGATCGAATAAAGTAGAGCCCATTATTCCGGAAGGAACGTCAGGGTCGACGAGGTAGCCCTTACCATAATTGTCACTTTATCGGTTCTAATCATTCTAATGACGATCAACTTTTGGAACGGAGTCAGAGTTTTCTCCCAGGGGTTCGGCATCGACGCGTTCTCCGGGTTAGTCAGATCGTAGTATTTTTTCCATTCGTTTCTGCTCTGTAGGAAGCTCGTCTGGAAATTGGCGAAGCTCGGCAACGCGTGGACGCGACACATTTCCGCCCAAGATTTATCCGGAAGCCAAGCGGCTACCGGATTCTCCGAAGCCGTGGTTACCGCGACGCCTCCGGACAAGAAAAACATAAGCTCCTCTCTGGTGATCGCGTTCTCCGTTATCAAGATCGTCGTGTACAACATGAAGGAGTACAAAACCTGACGGTTCGAAGAATTATTAATTGAATTTCTTGCATGAATGTTGTTGGAAGTTCGGCAGTTGGCACGGTCTATGATTGGCTCGAAACATGTAGGACTACTTTCTATATTTGTACACCGCCTTTGTGTCAACTTGTCGAGCTCGCAACAATACATGGTTGGGATTGGGGGTTTACCTTGTCCTTCTCGAACAAGGATCGGCAGACATTGCGATACAAGTTGTAGGTGAATGTCTCCCTGAGAAACGCGAGTCGCCGCTCGAGGATCTTGCTCTTTTTCGCGGTCTCGATCGAGTTCACGTACAGATTGATGAACCAGACCAATGAGTACTGGTACATCGGATCGATGTTTGGCAGGTCGGTGATGGTGTAGTAGAGAGCGGAACTGTGTTTCGCGATCGGCCTGTAATTCTGCCGGAACTCCTCGATCTGTATCTCGGTCTTCTTCGCGATCGACTGCTTCTTCAGGATGTCGGTCGAGAGAATCTTGGACGAGTCGAGGATTTCGATCGCTTCTTCGTCCTCGAGGATAGTCGCACCTGAATCGGACAACGTTTTCAGGATGTTGTCCTCCACCTGTTTCAAAGCTTTCCGGTTCGCGGCGCCCTGCACGATCAGAAACTCTCGTTTCTCTTGCAGATCCGGCCTCTCCTTGGCCACCACGATGCCCAACAGCTGGTCCTCGAGACCGGGCATCGTCAACGCGAAGTTGATCAGCGTCACCTTGTTGAACACTTCCGGCAAATAGTGCGGGTTCCGCAGTTTCGTCGTTATGTACAGTCTGAATCGTAAACTGTACTCGATCGCTTTCTCGCCGAGATTGATGAACCACATGTTCCCCATTCTGTAGATCGACTTGGTTAGTATGGGGTCAAGGGCTGGCGTCAAATCTTCCAGAACGTTCTCTATGAGCACCGGTTTTCCTGGGGTCGAAACAAATATACATATACAAGGTGGTCCACGCAATCTGTACATCTTGAGTATTTCCGTTACTTGCAATAATATGAAAAAATGATGAAATACTCAAGGTTGCGTGGACCATCCTGCATAACTCGCGTACCATACTCCAAAGCCCTTTCGATGATGCTCATATAGCCCGTGTTTGTCAGCTTGACGATCTCCAGCTCGTTTTGCTTCTCCATATTGCGGATCCACTTGTTCGCTTGACTCTGGGGATCAACGAACAAGCTCCACCTCTTCGAGTTGTCGGCGATGATGGCGTTCTCGATGGAGAACGAGTCCCGCGGCAGTCCGAATATGTTCCACGAGTTGATCTTGATCTCGGTGCCGAGGACCTCGACGAAGTCGTAGTCGTCCGTGCAAGGTATCTTCAAGCGCATCACGTAGTCGAACCATTTCTCCAGGCTCTCCAGGCGGTAGCTGGTCGTGAACGGTCCCATGTACGCTATCATACCGCAGGAGAGCAGAATGTCGCCGGGCAGGCTGTTGTAGGCATTTTGGAGGCTAGTCGCCGCGTCCATCCACCGGTTTTTCTCGCCGCCTAAACCGTTGATCAGCTTCTCCGCCCTGATCAGTTTGTTCCTGCAGAGGGTCACCTGCGAATCGAATCGAGCGGTTCGTTGGTCACCGCTTGTCACCGGAGACAATAGGTTATCGCGAGCAACCGTCGCACCTCGTTTTGGAGCTCTATCTTCTTCGCTACGACTACTTGCAGCTGTGCGGTGAGCACGGCCAGTCTTTCGGTGAGGTCACTGAGCATAGCGCGTCTTTCGTTCAGGAACGCGACCGTGTCGTTGTATTCCCGCTCAGCAACCTCCAGTTTGGCCTTCTTCGGCGCGACTACCTTGGCCACCTCGTCGTACAGGACCATTGCTCTGACCCATTTGCAGAGACCCTCGGCAGCCGACGAAGCCCTCGCCACCACCTTTGGCTCGAAAGTTTTGTCCGTCAAGTATTTCGTTTTGATCTCCTGAGATTGCGACGACAGAATAGAATGTAGTTGTAAGTTAGCACGCGAATAGATCGTAAGCGAATCCCCGTACCTGCATTATACGGGGTGGAATGTTATCCTTATCGTAATTGCGTAAGTTCTCCAAGAACCGAAAGTCGCCCAGCAGACGTTTGCTAGGTCCCCAATAGTCGAGTTCCTTCTTACCGGTGGCCGGATTCTCGATCCTGGCAGGCGGTATGTCCAACATCACGCAGACTGCAGCCATTACGAGCTTCACGCCAGCAGGAGGACTTCTCATTGTCCTCACAACCGTTATGTCGGCTGGCTTTAGAGTATTTAGAGCCGCTGGACGAAATAAACGGAGAAAGAGAATGTAATAAATAGAGGCTTTCAATGAGTATCGATGCGCACGCACCGATAGCTTCTTCCAAGGCAGGCATCGCTTCCGCCAAGTCCGCCTCGCATTCCATCTTCAGGCTCATCGAGATCTCTGCCTGCTGGTGCGCCATATTTTCGTCCCTCTTGACCATCATCCGGGCTTTCTCGACGCTCACGTTCTCGGTCTCGATCTTCTTCATGGTCGCGATCGTTTCTCTCGCGGACGCTTCCAGTTGCGGCTGCAGTCCCGACAGCGTCACCCTCATCTTGGCGATCTGTTCCGCGGCGAATTGCAGTTTGTCCAGTCCGTTCAGGTATCGATCTCTGGAAAACGAAGGAAGTTTAACCAAGGGAAGGACTAAGAGTAGAAGTTCCCACTGCACAAGCATCGGTGGTGCAGCGCGATGGTAACAGAAGAAATCAAGGAAAATTATTCAGACCGCTAATATAATTGGGCATGCAAGACTAACACACGTGTAAGTACCTGCCGATCGTGAGTTCGAGCTGTTTCTCCTTCATCAGTTCTGCATAGGTACGAATGAGATCGAGGAAGCTGGCGGTAGTGATGTACGTTTGTCTGCCGGTAGCGTCGTAGAACCGGGCACTGATATCTTTGGCGCAAACGTGGAAGAACTTGCAGGCGATCACGGCGTTCACCTTGGCTAATTCATCGATGTTGATATCGGTGGTGCTGCGAAGAGCGACTTGCTCCAGAGCATCCTCCGGCCATACGTCGAACCAATCGATCGTGCAACAGTTGACCAGGCTCGGGTACAGACGCAATCTGTTCCGGAAAGTGTCTCCGACAGGGCTGAAGCACAACATCAGGTGCAGCTTTTCCTTGCAGCGGTTCACGAAGAAAGAGAGGACAGCGAGAACCGATACGTCCAGGTTTCGATTGCCACCTTGCGCAGCCAACCGAGTCGCCTCGATGATCTCCTGTCTCTCTTCGATGGTGAACAGATTCGGCACCTCGCTAGAATTCAACAGACTGTCGATGTCGTTCAGAAACATCTCCTCCTTGATCTGTCCTTCGGTCAACAGGAACACGTAGTCCTTTCCCACACCACCGGAATTCATGAGAACCTAAAAAAACCAACTGTGAAGCACAAAACACCACACTTCTACACGATCACTAAACACTAGACAATACACTTTCCGAAATCGTGACAGCGAACGAGAAGAAGTTACTCCGGACCACGATCAAAATAGTTCTGTGATCGTCACCTCCGTTTTTTCGCGAATGGTTAAATGCAAAGATGGGGTTTTTCAGTAGTCAAACGCGCTAGATAAAGGATCAATCTAGGCCGCGATCTCCCTTAAAAGTGCTATTTTTACGTTTCCGAGGCGTAATTTGCATTATTCGGCAGCATGTAGCTATAGCAGCTTTATGGAAATAGCTACATGAGCAGCTGTATGCTTCCGAATAATGAAAATTACGCCTCGTAAACGTAAAAGTAGCACTTTTGAGGGAGATCACGGCCTAGATTGATCTATTATCTAGCGCTCTTGACTACTGACAAACCCCATCTTTGCATTATCGAGAAATGAAAAGCCGCGTCTCGCACCCTTGCAATCTACCCCATTAATGCATCCTCATTTTAATCTGCACAATTTTTAGAACATTAATATTAAGTTATGTATCGAGACTATGGTTTCACAAATTATATAACCATATTTTGCTTTCAAAAATTAGTAACTATATTTTAAAAATTAATACGAATTAAAATTCGGAAACGTTAATATACAGTGCTGTTCACTTAATTAGCCTCGGGTGAATATATATACCCAGATAGCACAGTCCGTCTTTAAGTCGTCTTTTTCTCGTCTTTTTTACGTCTTTACGTCTTACGGCCCATACAGACGTCTTTTACACGTCTAAAAAGTTGTCCTTCTGGAGCCGTCGTTTTTACGGCTCCAAAAAGACGGCTTTTTTGCGTCTCATTTTTGCCGTGAAAAAGACGGCTTCAAAAAGGCGTCTTTTACACGTTTAAAAAGTCGTCTTTTTGCAGCCGTCGTTTTTACGGCTGAAGGCAGGCGGCTTTTTTGCGTCTCATTTTTGCCGTGAAAAAGACGCGGAAACAGCGTCGCACGACTCGAGCGAAATAATTGATCTCTTGCGCGTGGGATCAGCGGGTTAATGTGTATGCATCGCGTCGAATATACAAATGTGTTTCATGAAACCTGCCTAACGTGAATAGTTTGTGTCAGGTTATGTGCTCGAGTAGCGTAAAAACGCAAAAAGTAGTAAGTGCATAGTTCACGCGAAATCCTAACCTATGAAGTGAAAACATGGTTATCGCCGAAGAAGAAGAAGAAGTAAGTGGTAAGTGCTACGAGTGCGGGAAAATTCATCGGATGTACATCTCATCCTCTTATCATCATCTTATTGTAACTAGCTAGTATATCTTTTTTCCATAAAACATATTTTATTTTCAGTTACTGCCACCAGCGAGGAATCGCTACTCACAAGCAGACGCAGAGAGTATGAAAGAAGGCAGGAGGAAGAGGAGTGAAGGAGCTGCTGCAATTGCCACTCAAGGCAGGATGCTACGCTAAAGGCGCTTGGGACCATCAAAGCTTTTGCGGATCCTGCTCAACGAACCAGACAGCACCCGCAGATATTATAATTCATTATTTTACCTTTAATAATATAATTTTAATTAATTTGTATGTGTATATATGTATATTACAAAATATATTTGTTGCAAAATATATTACAAAATATACCTGAAAATACCTAATATGATATACCTAAAATGACGTGTAAAAGACGCATAAAAGGCCCCAAAAAAGACGCCTGCAAAATTCCTGAAAGATGCTGAAAAGCTGTCTGAAAGACCCCTAAAAAGACGTATAAAAGATACACAAAAAGATGCCAAAAAGAGGTCTTAAAGCTACATCTTTTAGACGTCTCTTTTGTCAAACAAAAAGACGTCTGTAAGTCGCGCGAAAGTCGTATAAAAGCGGGCTGTAATACGTAACTTTTGTAACAAAGACGTGTCAATAAGTCTTTACGTACGTCTTTAAGACGGACTTACAGCTTGCGGCAGGCGTATAAAAGACGTCTTTTAGCAAGCTTTGTGCTATCTGGGTATAAGTTTATATCAAAGAAAGGAATTGTGGGCGAAATTTTTGCTTATTAGTTACATTCGTTTATACTATGAATTTGTAAGTGATATACTATGTGTTTACATCGATATGCACACTTGCAAGAAACTTTGTATTTGTACAAATAAGATGCTTCCACATGAATAGACTCACGTTGTTTAGTAACGGTTAGTTGTCGCTTTGCGATAGATCAGACAAGACATATCCGCAACAAGTCTACATTTCACGTCTATGTTAAGTATTATATCCATTATTTTTTGTATCATTATTATCATTATGCTAATATGGGTCGCGGAAAGTCATTGACTGTTGAGGAAATTGGAAAAATTTAAGTTTTAAAAGAAAAAGGGTATTCAAACCGAGAAATTGGAAAAAGAATTAATAGGAGTGCTAAAGTAATTAACAATTTCTGTAATAACCCTGGAAATTATGTAAAAGAATTATAAAGGGAGCACAAAACGAGCTACAACGGAGGGGGAAAGGAGATCAATTTTACGTAAAATTTCGAATGCAGCAGTTTTCCTTAAGAAGGTCAAACAGGAAGTTGGAGCAAAAGGTTAGTTTCCACTATTAGACGTGTCATACAAAGTGTTTCATACATAAAACCCAAGAAAATGCAAGGAAAACCTGCGTTAATGAGAGGGCATGTTGAAGCCCGACTACAATTTGCTAGAACGCATATGAGGTGGACTCAACAATGGGACAATATAATTTTCTCACATGAGAAGAAATTCAATCTGGATGGATCAGACGGATTTTCCTACTACTATCATGATGTACGGAAAGAGAATCGCATTCTTTCTCGACGTCATTCATTTGTTATTTGGATTATTCGAGGCTATTCAAGTGAACTGCACTGTACATGTATTTAAATATACGTGAAATAGTACACATGTATTTAAATATACATATAATACGTGAAATAGTACACGTGTATTTAAATATACATATAATACGTGAAACGGATACCATTACTTTTTATACACCCTGTATAACAATCCTACTATACGCGAACCTTTTTAATGTCGTCCCGCCATTCTTGCAATCCGTACGCGCTACCGATCTCTGGCTGGAAAAGACCATGGCCAACCATGCTGGCGGCGAGTTTGGTCAGAGATTGCCTACCGGATCCACCTACGCCGACCATCAGCAGACTACCGCACGGGATCACCAGAATCCGACAGATCCTTGCGAGATGTTCGAGCGCATACCGGAACAGAACGATGTCCATCTTGTGTCTGTGCGTGAGATTGTAGTCCTCGAGACAAGACGTGGCTACCTCGAGGTATTCCTCCATCGACTGGACTTCCTGGTAGCGGCGATCGCTCGGAATCGTGTCGATGTCCATGAAAGTGCCGAATATCAGACTCTGCAGGCTCTTCTCGTTGAGCTGGTCGTCGAACTTGGGCAGGTAACCAAACAGCGCGTCGAACTGCTCCTTCAAGTAACTAGAAACCGTTTCTTTGATTCTGCAAAAGAGCCAGTGACGGTCGGATTCGTCGATCAGACGATCGCCGAACACTCGCAGGATCTCGTGGACCCAGAGCTTCGCGAACACGGACTTGGAGTCCACCGACTCCTCCTTGATCATCGCGCAGCCGATGATCACGCGCGAGAAGTCGCGCAGATTAAACAGATAATGGGACTTGGCTGGTGTGGGTCTGAGCTCATTCCGGGCATTCTGGAATATGTTCATGGTCGCGTTCACGACCTCCATGATCCAGGGCATGGCGGCGGTGGTGAAGCCGTTCCGTTGCATCCCGATGAACGCGATGTTAGTGAAGATGCGTATCACCGTGTCCTCGGTGAAGGTGCTGATGCTGAACAAGGTGAAGTGTCTGAGAAACCTCTGGTAGACCTCCTGTCGACTGCCACCCGGCGGGGCCATCGCACATACGAACATCGTATCGAAAATGCGAATCATCTCTGGCTGTTTCAGATCGAACCAGATCTCGTGATCGAAGAACTGCCGGAGCAACTCGATGGGCGGTTGTGACCCATAGATCTCCTTCGCGGGCATGTTCACGTCGTCGACGAAGACTACGCATCGGGTGCCGGACAACGGGCCGAACTGATTCCTCCGTCTTTTATACAGCTTGGACACGACTAGTTCTTGAGTCTGCGCAGCCGTGATATACGGCGTGAATGAGATGAAATTCGGCATGTACTCCGCCTCGCTAAGCTTGTTCATCAGCAGGTCCTTGATGTAGACTGTCTTCCCGGTGCCGGTCTCGCCGTACAAAAGGAACCGTTTCCGGTGACGCACGTGTTTCTCGAACATGGTCTGATACTTGATGGTGTCGATCGTGGGGACTGTCAGCTGGACGATGCTCCCGGTGTCGAGGAAGTCTTCTTGCCGGGCGACGTCCACGTACCGTCTCCAGGCGCCCCTGCCGCGGTACGTGTAGAAGCAGTCGTGGATCGCGTCGTCGATGGGAAACGAGATCAGGTTCTCGACCAGGTATTCGGGCATCTGGTGTTCCGGTAACTCATTCTTCCACATGGACAGATAGTACTGGTTGAACCTGATCCGAGAATCGTAATCGAGCGTACCGGCGGCGCCCCAGACTACCGACGACACCATTGTCGCCTGCAACCAGGACATCGTGAACTGGTCGAACGTCTTCGGGTTCTGCTCGACCGCCTCCTCCATCAGCATCTCGAAGAGGCCCATCGTGCTGACGACCCGGTGAATCTGGCCGGCGGTAATCGTCGCGCGACATCTCTTTCTGAGAAATTCTAGACAGGGATCCATCTGCCATTCGAACAAATCGTTGATGTTGTCCAGGTAGCCCTCGGACCACTCCGGGTTCAGTTTGTTCAACCAAGAGCGGACGAACGGTCGCCACCCGAGGACTCGAGACTCGATGTAGATCATTCCGCAGCGGGATACCGTAGCCGGAGAAGCGTGCAACAGGTCCATCGCTTCGAATATCATCGACATCGTACCGGACATCTGCATGATCTCGCCGGACGTCAGACAGAGCTTTTTGTTGTCGTCCAACACGGTGTTCAGGTTCTCGATCCACACCGCGTCCACCGGTCCGTCGAAGATGATCCACTTCCGGTCGGGTGTGTCCTCGGTACAGTAATTGCGGAATGCTACGGCGCAAACGCCGTCCGTCCACTCTGACGACACCGGGTCGAAGAACCCGTACAGCTGGCCCAGGGTCACCGATTTCGGGTTAATTGTGAAATATTTGGTCACCGCCCCGTTCTCGTTGCCCTGATTATACATCATCGTCAGAGCGTCCGCCAGGGTGTACAGCACCGACGTTTTACCGCCGAACGGCTCCCCGACCAACATGAACCTGTTAGAAATTTCGGACATCTAAGAATAAAAGAAGAGGCTTCCTGGTTTAACGCTGGGTTCACGAAACACTAAAAGTCATTATTTTACATTAGTTTATAAAAATAACGAGAATATGTCTGTCTAAATTTTTACCCATTCTTTTAATAAAACATACCCAAAAAAATAAATTTATCGAATAACTCATCATGTATACATCTTTACAATCTCAATAAGCGTAAATTAACCCTTAGTTACTCGCACACCACTTTCTGCATAACTGGTTACATGGAATTCTATACGATTCCAGCATAAATACATTTAGTCAATAAAATATGTACTTTAATGCAAAAGAAATATTTTCTGGTGTAGTCGACACCTTTGTTTACGCTTGAAACACTAATTTGAAAGTTTTGAGATTGTAAGTGCTATATGCGAGTAATTCAGAGTTAAAGATATTAGAACGCATCCTATAAACCTAGTATTCAGTGGATTGACGCTAACGAACCCGTGGCGGACAATCATCATCTCGAAGGTTTGTATAATTTTCAGCAGAAAACCGTCGACCGCTTGCAGATTTCGAGTCTCGGCGATCTGGCGGACAGCCATGAGAAGCGTGTCGTAACTCGGCGCGGGAAGTTCAAGCCCGGGGAACAAGTCCGAGACGATGCCTTGGAACAGAGGCACATCATGGCTCAAGAACTTGGGCAAATTGACGTCAATCACCGATCTGAGCAGAAGCACCGACTCGTCTTCGTCCGGGAATTGCAGTTTGATGTTCTGAGCGGCCGTCAGCACCGTCTTCACCGCTCGCATCCCATAATCGTAGTGGGACTGACTCGACAACTGCTCGGAGCACAGTTTGTACGTGGTGACGATCTTCGTGGAGAGTTCCCGGGCGGTGCTGAACCCGGACGAGTACAGGAATATCTCGGCGATCATCGCGTAATCGGGTACCATCATCGCTACCGTTCTGAACAGCACCTAGCAAAAACAACAGCAGGTAAAATGTCTCGACGGTTTCTAAAGCTGGGTTTACATTGATCCAGTAGCATTCCAGTTCAGTAATTCAATTCACCTGTGGATCGTAACTAGAACAATGTAGACATTGTTTCCACACCAGCGCAGTGTCGTAATTCCAGCAAACAATCCAGTTGAATTTAATTTGACTTTATTTCAGCTAGTCGTGTCGTTCGATACACACCTTTAGATTGTCGGGTAGCTCCGAGCGACCCGCGTAACCAGGGTTCATCGTGATGCAGACATAAACGGCTGGGTTCAAGACCAGCTCGGTTCCCTCGAAAATGAATGTCTGCAGCTTGCCCCTAACCGCTTGCACGATGCAGAGTATCTGCTGTGCCACTACGGACAACACCTCCAGGTCGATCCGGTTGAACTCGTCGAAGCAAGACCACGCGCCGCACGATGCGAGGCCCTTGAAGAACTTGCCCATGTTCTTGTAGTCGAGACCCTCGGAACAATTGAAGACCACACACTGCACCGCCAACGCTCTGCTCAGGTCCTTGGTTGTCTCCGTTTTCCCCGTACCGGCCGGACCTTCCGGTGCCCCGTTCAGATGCAGCGAATACGCGCCGATCAACGTCCGGTAACACCTGAAGGTGTAATAAAGCTATTTACTCGTCATTCGAAATAACTTTTACCCAACTGTTCAACTGGGTAATCCATCTGTCAAAGTTTTCCGAAGGGAAAGAGGATTCTCAAGCGAACGCGTACCTGTCCGTTAAAGGTGTGATAACCAGGCGAGGCGTGTTCCCGAGGTACTCGTACGCGTAGGACACCGTCGTGTATATGATCCTGATGAACACGTCGTCTTCCCAGTAGTAGCGTAGCTGCGACAGCCAATCGAAGTCCATCTCGTTCGTGATCCCCTTGTCGATTAACGCCTTAACAACGTCCATCGCGTGCACGTCGAGCGTGATCAGAGCGTTCAAGGCAGTCCGATTCTGTTTGGACAGTTGTCCTGAGAAGCAGCAACCCGCTTAGCAACGATCCACGCGCTAAAATGCTTGGCGAGCTACCTCTGACTAAATTAACCATCTCCAAAACCTGCTTCATCAGTTTCTCGTAAAGCGTTTCCATCGATGAGCGCATACGTGTCATTAAGCTGTTCTGGACCTCTATGCTCCAGTAAATCTGAGAGACGCAAAGGACAACCATACCCGGCCAGATGCGGACCCATACTGGCCGCGGGTTCACCTCGTAGTCTCGATAGCTCATCAAAATCTCGTGTCTCACGGACTTCACCATTTGCTCCTCCACCTATAACCACGATGTATCTTACAGTTGGGTGACCTGTCCAGTGAATTAACATAATTCGTACTAATATAAAATATACCTGTATGAGCCACCGCTCTACACAACCTCTCGCTGCCGCCGTTGAGATTTTCTCCTGTATCGTCACTTCTTCGTAGTCCTCGCTAAACATCGAAAATATTTCCAGCTCTTTGTCGAACCTGTGAACAGAGACGAATTACTCAGTATTAGAAGATCTTCCTTTTCGTCTTCTCTACTGTATCTCACCCCAGCTTGTTAATCCCCTCGAAGCACTTTCGGAGATGCGGCTGGACGCGGAGAGGCTCCTTCGTCTCGGACAATATCTCGAGCATGTCGTCGTTGCTCAGGAAGAAGAATCGCGGAAAGTAGAGTCTCTTCTTCTCCAAGTAATTCAATACACCGTCGTTCACTTTCTCCATCAAGGTGTTCGCTTCCTGCATGATTTCTAAAAGACCTACCTAGATAGGCGATCACATTGCTTCTCGATAAAATGATTTTTTTCGGCTTACGGAGCCTGCGGTCTCCCGAACATGGGGCTCCTTCGCGACACCGTTCATCGCGCTACGGAATATTCGATCGACCTGGACGAATAGCATTTCCTCCTCGGGTAGCTGCGCCACGATATCCTTGCTCGAGAAAATTGGTAACAGGTACATCCACTGTACTTGCACCTAAAACGAAAAGTTTGTACATTTTTATGCTGGGTCCACGCTGATGATTATTTTGCATATAGATCCGCAGTTTTAACCAGAGAGTACCTTGGTCCACTCTTCGATGGTTGATTGTATGCGAAGCAGCAACAAGTAAAACTCTTTGACTTGCTCCTCGATGAGCTTGACGAACGCGGATCCTCGCATAGCTTGCACCTTCACGATCTGCTCCTCTAGAACCGCTTGAATGTCGTCCAGTTGCGACAAGATGTTCACGCCGGTGTCCTTGTACGTCATCGTGGTAAATATTATGCCGTCCCACTCGCTGATCATCTTCGCCAGCGACTCTTCGAGCATGAGTTCCTTGCTCGCGCTCGTGCTTATCATCTCGTATCTATGACAAAGGAGAATGTCACTCCGGCTATTGTTCTGCTTCAATCTACAGCGATATCTCGCTCGGTTACTATTACTTTTCCAAGTCTTCCATCAAATTCATGTTTATGATCTTTCGGAAGGTTGTTCCTGTGTTGGGAGTAAGATCGAACCCGGCCACCGCGGACATGTCGTCCCAGTGGATCTGCTTCAACGCAGGATTACGAAACACCACCAACAGAGGCACGTATTGCTGGTCGATAATTACGCATTGAAAACGACCGAGATACCATATAATTTCTCGAGCAAAATCTTCGACGCATAGAGAATCACCTTGAACCACTTGATGTCCTCGATCAGCTGATAGCAAAGTTTGAGGGGCGCTGGTTGCTGGAAGGGGTCCGGCTCGTCCGGTGAACCTGAAAAGCTGATCCATACAATTTCATTATGTACTAGAATACAGTGAGTATTTGACATCTCTCATTTTTTACCATCTTTATGAGATATATATATATAGTTTTAATATGTATTTTCATTTGTTACCATAGTATATAGTTCTTACCCGTGCGCATAATTGGTCGCAAGCTCCATTTTGATTCGCGTTCTGTACTGTTTGCTGATCTTGTTGAAGTCGCTGAAGTACTCGGTGGTCTTGTTATCGATCTCGGCGGAGTCCAAGTACTCGAACGGGCCGTTCAACCAAACGCCGCTGTGCCTTTGCCAGCGATAGCCGCGATAAATTAGATCGTAATACGGCATTATGTTCTCTTTGAGCTCCTTGATCCGTGGATACTGGGAGTTCGGGAATTTGAATAGCGCCTCCTCGCCGTTAATCCATTTGACCCTCTCGTCCATACGTTCTAGATCGCGCGCAAACTTCCGCATGTACTCTATATACTCGCAAATGCGAGTCGCGTCGTCCATGTCGTTCATTATTTCCAGCCTAGGATCAACAAACCAATAACGCCACGGATACTAATAGAAAAATCGATGCAGGACCTAGCGAACCTAGGAAAAGTGTCTTCGACCTCCTTGTTCAGAAGCTCCACCTTGCTTTGAAGCTTCTCTTCCAATTCGAATTTGATTTGTTCGTACGCAGCGCTGTTTTGCTCGAATACCGGCCGGATACGCTTCAACCAGTGTATAGTGGTGTTGTTTAATTCGATGTGATCCTTGGACAAAGGGGTCATTTCGATTAGAGCTGCCATCATGCGCAGCGACTGAGTGATCTTTTCTTCCAGTGACCTCATCGTGCTCGACGTAGCCGTTAGCATGTACTCCCCTAAAATTATACCGCTAAGATTTTTCGTTGTTTTTTATCACGTTTTTTTGATTTCTAGTTTCCCAATACAAAATAGTTACCCAGTTCGAGCAGCTCCTTGGTAGTGTTCGGTACGTTCAAGGCTCGCTCCCTTATGGTCTCGAAAGCGTTGCAGATTTCAATGTTGAAGTACCGGTGACTTTTCACCATTTCCCCGATGATCAACTGACGCACGGCTTCTGTACTTTCGAGGAGACCCGCCTTTGCGGCAATCTGATTGATGATTGCTATGGGAAAGTACTCGTGATTCGTCTGAAACGATTATTTCAAACTTTTAAATTGAATTTAAAGTCTCGTGCGACGGATCAAGATGGCGCGCGAGTCGGCTCGATCGAGAATCGTTCTGCCGTTTCGAATATGCCCGAACAAAAGAACTATCGACACATATAATCTTCAATAGAAACTTTTACCATGCCATGAATCGATCGAATGAACTGATTGAAATCCTCCACCTTGCTCACGCATTCTTTAAAATGGGAGCCGGAACGAACGATCGCTATGACTTCGTCCCGTGTTTCCAGATCGAAAACGACTCGAAACTTATCCCGCAGATCTTCGACGTAATCGATCAGCGGCCGATAAGTCTCGTCCAGAATAAGAGCAAGACGTTCGTAAGCTTCTTCCAAGTACCATTCGGGTAATACAACTTTAATATATTCTTGATTTGTTTTCACGTTGACCCAAGACCCCAGTGGCGGCATTTTTTGACCGACCATGCGGATTTGTTCCATTAAGTCGCGGAAAGAAAAGCAAATTTCCTGTATCGTCGGACTGATAAATATCTCGTTCTTTTCGCACTTGAGTTGAAACTGCGAAACACGCAAATATATCGTTTATCGTTCAATAGTACAATATTTATTTGTATCCATAGGAATAATAGATCCACCAACGCTGTTAACAATCAGTGGTTTATCGATCGACCATAAGAATAAATACAGGGTATGTATTATCATTTTATTTTAACTAATGTAAGTAAAGAGAAAGCGTACTTTGAACAGTGGCACGGTGCTCCAGTCGCTCAACACATCTAGCAGATGTTCGATGGTGTTTATCATGCAAGTGACCACATGTAGACCGAGAAAATTGTCCGCGCAATTGATGAACTCGTGTACAGTGGGTGGGGGTACGTCATAAAGGTAACGCGGTTGAGAGATCAGTCGTACGATGTCACTGTAGTAGGTGCTGGTGACGGCGAGCGCACCTATTTTCGTTTCCGATTCCAGCAAGTCTAGAAACCTTACAGAGATCGCGATCCGAATTCATTACAGCATTATTCTTTAGTCTTGTATCGTTTTAAGCGAGTGTAAACTTATACTTGCGGTCACAGGAAAGAATATTATCGCGCGAATAACGAAAACAACAAAGTTCCGTTCGCACGCGCGATTATCAAGTGCCACCAAGTATGCGGAGAGAGCGTCTTTTTGAATGTAAGGTTCTCAATCTTTCTCGCGCCATAAATTGTTTTCGTGGCAGCTTGTTGTGACTGTGGTGAGATATTGTACAAGATTTCTGACGCATGCGCGGCGATTCTCGATAGAGTAAAATTCTCCATAAAATGGAGCACCTTGACCACCCCGTAAAATATCGGTATTTTCCCGTCAATATGACTGCCCCAGGACTTCGCTACCTTGTCATCATAATATAGATACGTTACTGTTTTGGATGCGCATGCGCGAGAAATCTTGCACAATATCTCCCCACTACGTTGTGACCGCGAAATTTTTGAACTGTTCAATCAAAGAAATCAATATGAAAAAATACACAACCTGTTAAAATCGTGGTACTCTAAATCCCGGTAACGGCTAATGTCGCATATCCACTGTGGCATCAACAAGTTCGCCCTAGCAAGTATGTTTCTCATCAACTTGTGAGGTAAATAGAATTTCTTCATTATCGCGCAACGGTTTCTTAATAATTTCGGATAGAGGTCGGTTCGTCCTGCTAATTTATATGGCGGGATCGACACCAGATCTTCGTTGCACGTTTTCTGGCATTCTATCGCAATTACGCGTCTCACCGCCTGTTCATGCAATACTCGCTCGTAACGCGTTTTCGTCTCGTTCATCTGATCCTCGAATATATCCACATATTTCAAGCGCAACCGATCCGCTATCAAATTCCGCATGATCTCCTCCCATCCCTATAACATTCGAATGTTATGAGAGTGCTCACGCCCGTGGTTTTTCTGCCACCACTTTTATCAGTATAGACAGAGACAGAGAATGCCCAGGTTTAGCATGGAATAGCACCTATATCCACTTTTAACATGCTAAATATTATTACACGTAAAGTAGTAAACGACCATTGCCTCGCTGCAAAAACCGATTCTCGTACGATTACAAACAAATAGTGTTTAGATACGATGATTTTTCTCATAATAGGCATAAATTCAAATTTTCTACCGACATACCAGAATGCGATTTTCTAGACTTCTGCAGACTCTGACACTACCCCCCCCCCTCTCAGTTAGTAAGTTAGCCGTAAGCATAATTCCTAGCATAAACATAATATCAACTGAGGGGTTTTTATCTGCAATCAACAAATTTTTTCTCGCCATATCAAATAAGATTGAAAAATGTACCATTATTATTAAGTGCGAATAATACACAGCTAGTACAAACACCAAATCTTATATTGCAACAAAAGAATCTACGTTTAAGAGTTACGTAGGCGATCGTACCACTAGACATACCTAAGTGCAATCAGTTTGTTGTTTTTTCACATGTTTTTGTCACCTATTATAAATTTTTACCGTATGAACTTTACCAATAAACATTGTTAAAAAAAAAAAGTTCTCGTACGATCACCGAAGTTAAACCACAGACGAGATATAGGAATCCAATGTATTTTGGTGTCCATCGGTATTGGCGCGCTAACGCCCCAGGGTGACTCCATTAGTTGAAGTTGGCCATTTAGTATCAACACCTCTATAGAAATAAAAAGATGTATTATTATTATTTCTGGGGGCACAATATTTATAGCCGGTTTAATGGCAAATTATGAATATAATTTAAAGAAAATTATTGCTATCACAATGATGTTGGTACTACAGATTCCTATGGACACCAAGTCCCATAAGGTGTCAGGTCTATTCGTATATCTCGTCTGTGGTTAAACAGCGTTGGGCGCCGCCGGTACTTGGATGGGCGAACGCCCGAATATATGACGGGGGTGACCCCCTACGGGGGTCCTTGGGTACATGCCGCGTGTTGTTGGCAAAGGTGGTTCGGAACTGAAAATTAGGCTGAAATAGACTGAAATTAGGCGATAGTGAGAGTGGAAGAAGGCGAGAGTGGTAAATGGATAAACCCTGAGGGGACCAAATATCATTACTTTACTTTACTACACGTAAAATAGTACGCGTGCACTTAAAATGACGCGCACTAAAGTACGTGTATGTAATTACACGTGTGTTATTAATACACGTTAAAAATTGCGATCTCTAGTAAATACGGGTATAAATAGGTTCTGCTTCATGCTAAACCTGGGTATGCTCTGTCTCTGTCTATACTGAAAAAAGTGATGACAGAGAACACCCCGAGCGTAAGCACTCTATATGCTCTGCGACAGGGTAGGAAAACGCGCGCTGTAACTTTGGCGCGCAATTTGAAATCACATACGGGGAGCAGGCTGTACGAGGGCAATCTCATCGCGAACTCCGTCATTTTTTCAAAGTAGAAACTTTGTGGTTGCTTCACTATACATTCGTAGTCGGTCTGACAAACGTGCGTGTATCTCTCATAGTCGATCTTTGTTCTTCCGGTCATGAATTCCATCACTTCATGCACTTGCTTCGTGGCGAACTTAAAAACCAAAACCAATGAACCAAAGCAATTGACAGAATAGCGAATGAATACCTTTTCCAACATAAATGTGTTTTGGGGGAATTCTTTGCTCGTGATCGTAGTCACGAGGGCATCTGGAACTTCTTTAGCATCTTCCATTCTTATTTGAGC
Source organism: Lasioglossum figueresi (assembly GCA_028455805.1). NCBI lineage: Eukaryota > Metazoa > Arthropoda > Insecta > Hymenoptera > Halictidae > Lasioglossum > Lasioglossum figueresi. Next base: position 1,734,030 of record CM052191.1, on the reverse strand, counting down.
TCTTCCGAACGAATATCTTTGCGTTCAAACTCCTCGGACAGCCTTTTTGTAAAATGTGCAATCTGAAAGATTGAACTGAATATGGCCGTTGGAGCAACAATGACTCTCGATCGATCAATAGAAAACTCGCTTCTTTTGAATTATGTTTACTTTTTATTTTATTATTCTTCAGGTCCTTTTTCGATTCAAAATCAGTTCGTTGTATCATGATCAATATGATTTCTCTATGTACAGAGACGATGAAGACGGTAACAGGATTTGAATAAATGCATTCGATCGACGTTAACGAAACGATTATATTTGAACATAAAAATTGATGGTTACGTCTAAATGTTACAACGATATAAAGTTTGCCAGTAAATAAAGAGAAAATGGTTGCCTGAAGTACGGCCGTGCTGTGCTGCTCACGGAGAAGACCTTTCGCACGTTTCCATCTGTCATTATTAACAATAGGCAATACAAATAGAGAATTCAGTTGCTTCTCGCGTTAAACGTGGATGGTAGCATCGGAGTCAGTATTTTGTTTCGCTCGAACAGCACGACCCGGGATGATGGGCAGACTGCGAATTTTATGTAATCGTAGCAGCACGATTGTATAAAACTCAGTATACGTAGTAAAAGTCTAAATATGGTTTAACAAAATTATTTTCTATGGAGTCTGATAGAACCGTTCTACATACAATTCTCTGTTAACTGGCCCATGAATACCTATGCCCGCATAAACATCCGCAGTCCGATGTTGCGAAGTAATCAAGGAGAAGGAAAGTAATTCAGTAAAAGCGAATGGATCGTAGAAATACAATGGAAGTATAAAGCGCGCAGCGACTGTGTATGACAACAATAATTTAAAATCGTTAGAAATCGTACGCTCGCCGTGTTCAGTCCAATCAGTTCTCGACGATGATGCCTCCCGCAATTGCGCATTAGTTGACTAGAACTTCGAATATCACGTCTTTACAGCTCCTATCCAACGTTCTCGTCGATTTTGATGATCTAGCGATGAGATAAAATCCTGAGACAATTCTGATATCTGGTATCTCGACATAACGAGTATATGTGTATGTGTGTGCATATAACACGGTGGAAGTACGCGTCCCTAACATACTAGTGGACTACGGACGTTATGCGGTCACGCTTATGTTACGAACGTACCAGCATAAACATCCGTAATCTACTTATTAGCGTTCGAACGCGACCAATAAACATCGAAGACGCTTATCCAGTACACCACTATGGCGAGCAACAACTATAACAGCCTCTTCTTTCGGACAAGGATCGTGACAGATGATCTTTTCCGGCAAGATCCAGTTACGGAACTCTCGATACTCGGACTTATTCTTTTATTCTAATGTACCTTGCCTCGAGTTCTCATCGCCTTTTTACAAAGTTTCACACTACCCTAAACCTATAACCGAATTGTACAATCGCTTCGTCCGCCGACGCGTAGATCTATATACAAGGATACTATTTGAATTTCACGCGCTTTTCCACATACAATGCTCTCTCTCTCTCTCTCTCTCTCTCTCTCTCTCTCTCTCTCCCTCTCACACAAGCACACACTCTCTCTCTCTCTCCCTCTCGTTCTCTTTCTGACATTGCTGTTGCGCGTCCACAACGAAACTAGAAATATAACCGTTTACAACAGATATATCGGCAAAGCGATGCTATGTACAAGATGTTTGATGCACGATAACGCGCGTGTCATCGAATAACGCTTACAGTACAAACAATCGTTAACAATAATGAAGGCTTTAGTTAATCGCTTACTATAGTAGAGCACATAGGTACGCACCTATATACCATTGTGTATTCTACTATAATCAGCTCTATTGTATATATATTTATATATTTATATATGTATATCGTATAGCTGATAAAAAGAAAAATCACGCAACAAGTCGATCATCATACAAATTTCTATCGAACCAGCAACGGAATATTTATATTTTATATTTTTGTCCGTAGCAATGGATGTTAAACCGGTGATGCATTATCGTCGAAAAAAATAGTATATCATCTAAAAGTAGCGAGCTAGGACGAGGAAGAAGACAGATAACTTGCGTTACTGCCACACGTGTATTACGATCACGGGATTTATCTCTAGTTCACCACGTTCTTTCTCATGAGGTATTTCCTCGATACTATGTTGCAGCTACTCAAACGCGATTATAAATCGTGTAAAATATTTGAAACAGTGAAAAGAACGAAGCCAGAAAAATAGAAGAATATATACGCTTTCTAACGTGTTGTCTAATAGAACGAGTTTTCGTTTCATGAAAGTCTGTCCAGCCTTCTTCTGGCTCATTTAGCGATGACCAAGCTACTTTTGTAAAATTTGTCACCCGGTAAAATGAAATATCATTCGTAGAATGTTATAAATGCACCTTGACACGATAACTAGGACTGTGTGGCATAGAAAAGAAACTAGTTTCAAAGATACTACAACACTCTATAAAGAAACATAATACTCGTTGATCACGTTCAATGAAACAATAACTACAGATTTTAAAAAAAACTATGGACACAGTAAGAGCGATCACAACAGTTCAATACAAACGAAAACTCTATACAAAAGACATAAAACATACATAATATACAGATTTACCCTACTAGACAAGTCTTTACTTAAAAGTATCACAATGAAGTATATATTAGCATAATTCTCTGTGTTAAGCTGTCTTTCCCGCGAATGAAAATGAAATTGAATCTATATATGAATGTATAATATTTATATGTTAGCTCATACGTGTATAGTATATGTTGTGTAAATCCTCCCTCTTTTTAAAACGATACAAAGAATTACACTATATAAAAATAATGTTTCCCTTCTTTTTCATCATTTTTGTTTAAAGATAAAATCACATTTCACTGTCATGTGGTAAACACCATCGCAAGAAAACAAACGGAATCTCTTTGCTCTTCTATGTTTCTCTCTCTCTCTCTCTCTCTCTCTCTCTCTCTCTCTCTCTCTCTCTCTCTCTCTCACTCTCTGCTGTGTATGTGCGTGCGTGTGTGTACGCGCGTGTGTATGTGTGTACATTTAGAGGCGTTGTTCGACGGACTATCAACGGTCAAAGCCGGTTCATAATGGTAAAAGATCGATCAGGTTTGCGCGCGGTTGTGTCAACGACTCCGGAAAGAATTCCGTCAGTTTATCGTACAACTCGGTTCTCAATGTGTGAATATCCCGACTGTTTTGAGCGTACATACACTCGCCCAGGTGACAGAAATTCGCTAACATGGTTTCCGAACTGTTTGAGTTCATGGCCTCTCCTACTAACGTGTTTTGTTCTCTGAATAGAATAGACGTTAACAATTGAAACTGTAACAAAGAAATGAGTATAGAGTTCATTATGCGGAATCATCAAGATAAAGCAGTGGTATTTCACCCGTTACTGAGAAATAATATGGTCAATACCTCTTTCGTCTGTTCCATATCGTTGTGATCGATGATCTCGGACACTCGGGTCTGCAGGTACTCGAGCGCCTCAACGCTGTTGCTCAAGGCCAGTTCTTTGAACTTATGCTTCCTAATCAGAAGCTTGCACCTCTTTAGGATTTCCTCCTGAGAAGGTCTGCACAACTTCAGCTGCCAGAAGTCGTCGAGTCGCAGATTTCGGAGACAAGATCTTCCCGGGTTACCTCCGAATAAGAAATGTACCTAAAAAACAATACCAACAAGGACAAGTCAAATTTTTAACATTGTACATGTTTTCAGCTTGGCTCGCAATCAAAAATTTTAATCTATGGGACAATGTGTAATTTCTCGATACATATACAGTGAACCCTCCTATAATGAGGAGCACAAATTGCGATTTGATTCGTAACAAATTTAATTTAATTTTATCTGATTTGTACTAATTCTGAATTTCTTGTAACGCGGTACGAATTATTTGTGTTATAGGAGGGCTGACTATACTGTTTTGCTCTAAAGACGGTGCCTACCTTTTTCACATAATCGTAGACCAACTGGTGCGCGAATCGCGGGCACGGGACAAAGTCTTGCATTTTGTTCCAGTACTTCTCCCCGACGTTCTCGTGTCTGTAGATACAAGACCATTTGTTGTTCTCGATGTTGTACACCCAGAACGAATTCTGCACGTTGTCGTCCCTCTTATCTTTGTCTTTACTCAAACCCTGCGCGAAAATACAGAGAAGAACAATTGAAAACCGTGCGTACAGTACATTTGTATAGCTATATACGCTGATCAAGAATTTCCGACACGAACCGACAGAACATAAATTTCCCCCAATTCAGGATCGATCGTCGCCCTCTGCGTGAAACCAGCCGCCGGCACGTGGTTCGAATCTCTTGAACTAGAATCATTGAAGTGTATATGCTCTATGTGATTCGTGTCGATCTCATAGGTGACAAAGTCGCTAAGATACTCTTTGCCCCTTTGACCAGCAAAAATGTACAGTTTCCTTGAGCCCTGCGACAGACCATGAAAGTTCAATTTTTATAGCTCTTAATCGACATGAACGTTGTTCGACAAACATTTTCATAGCGCGTACCGGATGAAAGAGCATAGAATGGCCAGCTCTGGATCGGATAGTTGGTACATTCGGAGGGCACGGTCTCGCAATGTCGCAAGCTAGTTTGGTCCAAGTACCCGTTGGCACGTGGTAAGAGTACAGCCCAGAGAAAATTGGCTCGGTCGAATTTGGTATCATTCGATATTCGTACTCATCGGAACTGTTGATCAAACGAAATGTTTTAAAACAGCAATTGGCCTCCAGCTGAATTACCTACAGACTAACGGAGCTTACATATTAGGAGAAACAACAACACGGCCACCGAAAATATAAATCGTTCGCTTCTCAACGTCCATGGACATCTGGTGATCAAAAATTAGTTCCGGTCCACCCACAGCCTCCGTGTCCTCCGATATCTGGGTCCATTTGTTCGATTCGATGTCGTAGACGAAAAAATCGCTTTTCAAGTTCTCCATTTTCCTATACTGCGTGTCCAGATATCTTCCTAGGATGAAAAGCTGTCGACGCTCGGGGTCCAAACACATTTTGTGGCAGGATCTTGCGCTTGGTCCACCCTGATATCGATAATTGGCGAGATATTTGATGCTTTTGAGTCAGTTATGACAACCTGTATCGTATCTTTATCAAACAATTAGTCTCTCCTTGCTTACCACAGCTTCCGCATCTTTACAAATGATGGTCCACTTGTTGGTGGCTATATTGTACGCCCACAAATCTGAAAGATCTTTATTTCCATCCCACCCCCCGAAGAGGTACACGAGCTCCGCGCTCGGGTCAAGCACCATTTGATGGCCGCCTCTCATCCCAGGCTTCGGATCGTCCGTCGACAATTTTGTCCAGACTGCTCTGTAGGTTTGAGCGTGGATATAATCGTTCAAAAGGCCCACTGTAATGTAAACCGTACTACTTTCTAGGGTTGCAGAAAATTATTTCATTGCTTCGAGGCAAGACGATGGATGAAAACTCACTCATCACTATGTTAGTAATAAAATGTTCTGCTTGGAGATAATCCCCCTTTGTCACCAACAAATCGTACAATAGGGTCAATCTAGGATCCTCTAATGAAACCCCTGTAACCCTTCGCAACGTTTCCATGATCTCTGGCTGCTCCAGTCTTCTAAAGTGTTTCATGCAGAGTCTTATTACTTCTTTCTGACGATACTGAAACAAACGATCATCAGTTTCTTCGTACAAAGAAGCGGCAGCATCTCGGGAGAAATATATCGGCTGCACTTACCACATTGAACCATTCGATGCTAGGTCTGACTACTTTAGGATCATCGATTCCGGTTAGTCGTACGTACCAAATAGAGAAATTAAAACTGGGACCCCACGATTGCAACGGCAGAATTTTAACATATCGAACTGGAAAGTAATTGTCTTTGTTTCCTACTATATGCTTCAAATCGAATGTTTCGGGCATAGAATCGTTTTTCAATCCACTAGAAAAAAACGAACACAGTTATACGACGTGCATACCTTTCTTTACATCGCAATTTTCCAACTCACCTCTCTAACAACTCCATCATGTTTTCTGATTCCAAACCGCCGTATATCTTGAACTTTTTTATATTGCATACGTGTGTTTTCTCGTACTTTCCGAAAGTAATTGTCTTCACTACCGACGGGCATTGCAACTTCAGTACAAGAAACTAAACAACAAATACAGTCTTACAATGATTTGACAAGCATTAAGCAATAAATGTTAAGGTGAATCGGCGCTTGGAACGATCCCAAGGGTTTCTAATCATTTATATTTATATTATTAATAAAATTTTGAACGATGTTTACCTGTGGATGATTGTCAATATCTGACGACCAGCGCGATGTCTGATCTGACGGTTTGTCTATGAGGATATTTCTACGAGAAGAACGAAGAACGTTAACCGAAAATATGCTGAGAAATCCGGTGCGATCAGGCTGTTCATTTATTGAATAATCTCGCGAGTAGAACGTGTTCGCGTTCTATATCGTAACGGTTACGTTAGGTTAGAAAGATTCGATTACAATGAACAACCATTCGTCCAGCTTATAATTGCGTTGTTGTACTTGCCAGCGAACCGTTCGACGATCAAGAAATACTTACTCTGGCACGTAGGACGACGAGAAGCTGGAGTATTTGTAGATTTTGAACTCCAAAACTTGCTGGGAATCGCTATTTTCGTTGGACGCCATGTTACACAAATGACATAAGCTCTCTCTAACCGCTAAACGTGTGTGTGCGATTCTTCATAGACACAATATCGGCGAACGAGCGCCATGAGAAGAAAACATAACCCGGTGAGAACAGTGGCGGTTGCTACTGTAATGTCTACGACAAATACGACGGTACAGGTCTAAGGTTTAATCGTCTTAACCGAGGAACTTTATCCAGCTCTGTGACTCGGCATTATATTATCCTTGCTCGTTCTTTTCGCGATTGCTACCTTTGAATAAAATATGAAACGCTGATGTAACGTTCAAATCATGTATTTGTCCATAGATGTGTGTAACACTCGAGGATCTCGGTTTTTTTTTTATTTACACGCTAGGTTAACGAATCCATAAATACATACATCCTATCCTGTCATGTAAACTCGATGTGGATATAGCGTCGCGCGACTTTCGTTGCGAATACAAAACATAAAAATATACACAATGTACAGTTGTAGACAGAGATGTTACCAAGGACAGAGAAGTTACAACAAAAAAATATACATGTGTGTACGTGTGTGTGTGTATATATATATATATATATATATATATATACGTAGGCATTGTCCGTTGAACTTACATTTCAAGCGAAACACGACGCGCTACTTTACGCGCTAACTGAAGCTGCCTGATTGTAATTTTTTTATCGATTGATTCATACAATAATTGTATGAAGGGAACTTTAATAATTCCCTTATGTCGAAGTACCAAATGATCAAACGATATCGCTGTCTACCACACAACTTCTTAGAAAATTCTGATTTATTTATTTTTGATTTTCGAAAGATCATTCGTCGTTACCAGTACATAAAATGCGTTAAAAACTTTCCTTGGGCTTGTTGCAACGCGACTAGACGCATCGTCATTGTGCTCGTGATTCATTTGAATCTTAAGTTGAACGGACAACGCATGAGCTTGTGTACAAGATCGTATATTACCGAACAGGGCGAACCAACGTGTTTGTACAAATGTTACGTTCGTTCTCTGCACCGGTAGTCTGTGGTCACCCGAAACGCTACCTAATTAATTGGCCCCTCCTGACAATATTACAGATATCGTTAGCATGTCCGATGGAAATTCCATAAAAATGTTCTGCCCCCAACCCCCTCCCCCCACAAAACGCCAACATCGACCTACTGAGTGGACGAAAGAGCAGTTCACGAGGTTTCTGATTCACTAGACGACGAGAACGCGATACGGAACAGAGTACGCACTTGGTAACTTACCGTTAATAAAATATTACAACGTTTGCACTCTGTTCTCGAAGATACGTGTTCAATCTGTAACCACAGACGCGACGAGAGTTCCAATAAGGGTCGCGTTAACGCGCGTAAAACCCAACACCGTGCAAAAGCATTTTCCGCCCTTGTTTTGTAATTTCTCTTACCTTGTAAAAGTATCGTAATTATATTTGTTAAATTCGGAAATAAAGATTAAAACATGCTGAAGGAAAGCGTTATCGTATCCTCCCCGCGCCTGTGTGTTACGGATTGATCTTCCGTTTACGCATACATTTCTCTTTTCTTTTTATATACACAGAGTCAGGTATCATCGATTTAACTAAAAAAGAATTCGCTCGAGAGAATATTCAAGAGCACTCTCAGAGCTTAACTCAGTTCGAAGCCTGCGCCGGCTTGTATAGCGTACAAAAGTTTCTCGCGTAGAATCTTCTCGTCCGGAAATTCTGGTAGCTTCAGCAAATTCATACAGGTACTGGAAGTCGGCAAATGATCTACACTGCCGGCTTGTTGAATGCAAAATGGCGGATCGAGTTCCTGAAATGTTAACAATCATTCTATTAGAAACGAAATGAAACCAAAGAAACGAGAGAATAGGAAGAGAGATTTCGATGAAACAGTGTGCCCGATTATGAATAAGAATTGAGCATTATTCGAATAACGAATGTAAAATCATTTATTCGTTATTCAAGATAATGTTTGTCCAACTTCACTGCAAACGAATAATAATAATGGTGAAAAGTGCTAGCAAACGGGCATACTTTGAATCCAAGTAGAGGTGGTCGACTACAGCTGGTAACGAACTTGAGCAACAACCTCTTCTGTTGGTCGTTGAACTCATTGACGACCTTCCAGAATACGGTAATGGTAGGATGATCAGGAGCGTAGCCTCCAGTGTAGTTGGTATGCTGCTTCAAGTCGTTCACGTCGACTGGTATCTGGGCGCCGGATATCAGAACTTGTAACTCCTTGTTGCTGAACATCTGAACCCAGTCCATCGGGACTACGTTGCCGATGCCCTGCTTGAACGCGTAGCATTGCGCGCGAATCTGTTTGTTCAGCTTATAGTCGGCTATCAAATGAATGTACTCGATGCGGTTGTGATTGGTCACCGGTATATTAGCACCGCTCGGTTTCAGCTCGTCGACTCGTCGTTCGCCAAGTTCGTCCGACAGTATCGTGAAATCCAAGCCGAGATCCGCGACGTCGCCCTTGTAACTTTTTAGATACAACAAGTTCCTATACATGACGGGATCCAACGAGGCCAAATGATGGACGTCGACGTCCGACTGACGGCCGACGATCTTCGACAGGAAGAATTCCGCAAACGGAAGCTCTACCAACAGATTCTCGTACAGAGCCTTGCCGAGTATCCTGCCGATGAAATAATAATGCTTCGGGAAATCGTCAACCAACGATTGTACCGTCGGATTCGGGTACAACATGTTGTCCTTGGTGAGCCTGAAAAAACCCCGGTTCGGGTCGAAACAGGTTTTTAACAGTTCCGACAGAAACTCCCTGAACAGACCGCCGCCGTCTACGCCAGCCTCCTCCAATCCAGCGGAGTTGACCAACTGCACGCGCATTTTCAACCGCAGCTCCGGCTCCTTCTCCGGGGACAACTTTTGGAACGCATCCTCGTAGAGATAGTTCCTCCGTACAGATATCGTGATCGACGGCCCTTGCAGAAAGTGTGTCATTTCACCTTGTTGCTCGGACTTGTCCCGGTAAATTAACGACTGAAACACTATCACACGGTCGTTGAACGGCACGACGAACGGTATCTCGCGGAGCAACGTCAACGTTCGAACCTCTCTCGAAGACAATGGCGGACCCTCCTCTAAGTCCTCTCTGGTAAACACCCGGAGCCCTTGAAACGGTACGTATTCCCGCAGCCGATGTCTATGAAACGTAAAATTCTGCGGCTTATCGATGGGTATCAAGATATTCGAGGCGAACCAGTGGCCTTCCGGACAAAATTGCTGTCTCAGGTCTCTTGTGTACAGCTGGCGAAGCAGACCGACGGTCACCTTGAACAGATGCGTCCAGATCTTGGTGTCCTGTTGGCTCTGTATCGGACAAGATGACCCGAGAACTGCGTCCTTGTAGTCGTTTCGCACGGTTGGTTTGCTGTCGGGGAACGCAAGCTCTACCAGGCCCAGGCAAACACCTTTCAAATGGCTGGACAGCGCTACGAGCTCGGAAATCGTGAATGGCATCGTCTGCTGTCCGTTTGTATCCAACGCTTGCTCGCTCGTCGTCGTCCTCGTAGTCGTTTCAATGAAAAACTCTGTATCGTGTAACGTGGCGATCAGTAAGCTAAACAACGAACAAAACACGACCAGAAGCGGGACGATCTTTTTCGTGTCTTCGCTCGAGAGGCCGAGGCCTCGCGACATGATCTGCAGCAACGGTGTCGCTCCGCCGAACAACGACACTTGACAAACCGATAACAGAGCGGTCCATAAGTTTTTCAGGAATACAGGCTTGAATGCGAGCATGTACAACAATTTATACTTATGTATGGCTAGTTTGTTGGAGATTAGCAAATGATGACATAGTTGGCACAGTGGTTGCAACACCGTCGGATCTTTGGTCCGATCCACTGCCGACAGTATCTCTTGAACGCGGTGCTGCTCGTTCAGCATCTCCAGGCACTGGTGTAGAATGTCGGCCTGCTCCTCGTCGATCATGCTAGCGTTAGATTCCCTGTCCGAATCGTCTGCTTGATCTATGTTCTCCTCGGCGGCCAACGGAACGATCATCGAACTCATCGCGGCAAGAACTTGCAGATAGTTAATTAGGACGTCCTTCGATTTGTATGTTGCTGTAACGAGAAAACGTCTCGTCAACCCAACATGCTCTTTCCATTTTATTTTTTCCTCGTCAATGATCCATTTTTATATACTTACACAAACGATTCGATTCTAACGATAAAATGGAATAAAATAAACTCGTGGTACACTCTATTTGGACTCTATTGATGCAGTCGATCAGCTGATCGTATGGAAATTCTTTGTATTCGGCTAGAGATGGAATAATGAACATTCGAATTGGATCAGACAATTTCAGCGAGAAAATGCTTCTACAGAGTTCCTTTAAGACAAGCTCGGAGAAATCATCCTTTTGATCTAGATAGCCGATCAAGTCCAATGGTCGTTTTATCATGTCCACTAAACACTTTGAGAGCGGAGTCGGTGGGATAGCGCTTGACTCTAACATAGGTGGAACTTTCTCGTCTATCAGTTTCCTTAATCGATCGAAGTATTTATGTTTTATCAAATATACAAAGATTATTTCTAAATATTTATAACTGTGTTCCCCTAAAGTTTTCTCTGTATCGTCACGACTAGTAAATGTTTCTAAAGCCCTTAATGGTATTGCCAGTGAACTGGCTCCATCTATTAGGGCTTCCGAATTATGTTGCATACACATACGAAGCATCCATCTGTAAAAATATCTCGTTAGTACATAGGCTTACCATGTTTCTGTTGTTGCATTGTCAACGTTACCTCAATCTCCATAACCATTCGGGGCAGTTTACACACTTTTGTTTGATCTCTTGTTCATGCATTAAAAAATGTTGGAACATCCAAATCAGCCTACCACTGTCCAAAGTGTAATCGTAAAAGAATAATATCTTTCGAAAATAAGCTATCAAGTCCTCCAAATTTAAATTTCTAAGACCAGTGATTTGTTGCAGCTCATCGAATTCTTTTCTCACGATTATTTTCGTGCGTTTTCGAACGATGAAACCGCAAACGAATGCTTGAATTTTCAAGGCTGCATAGTGTCTTCTGCGTTGCTGCTCCCGTTTTAAACGTTCCAATTGGGCATGTTGCAACAGCAGTGACTTTTCCGCTCTATCATCTCTCCTGCTCGCACCGGCTAAATTTTGTTGTGGTTTACGTCTGTAATCTCCTTCGAAACTGTACATCATGAATTTATGTTTCCTCAATAACATAGCAGGTTTACTCATCTCTAAAACGCATCGCCAGGCCGATTAATATTTATCATTGTTGTCATGGATCGAATGTAGTAGAAAATGCCCAATATTTTCGATTACTCACCATAGAGGAAAACTTACTGTATACTGATACAGTAACGGCTCCATAGTTAACTGCAATTGAAATTTCTTAAGATCATTGCAGTCACAGAACCACCACAGAGCATTCTTACAGAAACGAAACTCGTTTGTCGGAACCTTTACTATCTGAGAGCCCGAAATTTTCGATCTACATACGGACAGTGTTGCTGCTTTTATCAGAGAATATACTCTCTGCTTTTATCAATTGATATCTCTGCTCCGTACAGCGAGCTTCTGAAGAAAAAATGAAACGAGATAGGTTGCATGCGAAAATTGGAAACGTCGGAAAGCGCGGCAATATTTGAAATGTAGCGTTGTAGGAAACGCTCAACGAATATACACAATTCCATAAACTGAATATTATTAAAAATGTTATTCTTATCGTGTCGTGTACGCAATTAAATGTTCTCGTATATTTCAAATAAGTTACATATCGTTTTAATACGGATATTAAGAAATTTAAACAATGAAACGCACACATTGCTGAATATGCACTTCTCAAGCTACATTCATAGTGCAGAAACTTGCATACTCATGCGCACAATTGACGAAAGAATTTACTTATAAACGCATGCGTCCTAGAAATTGGCTACAGAAAAACGTCAGAGCTTCGTTTTGTAAAAATGGTGGCGCTTATGGTCACACGACGAACCTTTCATTGGTCCATTTTACACCGGTTCAATGTGAATTTGTCCTGAGCCAAAGTCTTTGATAACTCTGTTCGTCCTTGTAAACGAAACGAACTATGAAGTACTGCTGCTTTCAAACGACACGGTTACAGACAAATGCACTTTTGTTCTTCTTCAATAAATTATTCAACGAATGTATATAAAAAAAACAAGTATTCATGATTTGAAGTTGTCCCAATACATATCCTAACATGTAAATATATATGTGTACACACGCGCACTGATTGGAGTATCTAAAATCTAACAATAAGCGCACGCGATTCGCGTGAATTGGAATTGTTCTCGGAGTTTCCCGTCTACGCTGCGCGCTTTTCCATTGATCATCAACCATAAAATAGTGTCTGCTGATCAATTTTGGCGTTTTCTGCTGAATTTCTAACAGAAGTCTGCTGAATCGAGTTCACGATGGTGATTGCATTTAATTCAGTTTAAACTCCTTTTAGTCCTGCAGAACGACAAGTTAAAGTGTATTATGTATCTAGTTCTGTTTTAGTGCAGTTTTCTTGAAGAAAACAATCCTTTGTGTGGTTGACGTTATCAAGGTTTGTTATGCTACTAACAGAATACGTAATTTTTTCATTTTCTGCTTTCAGGGTAACGAAAGTTCATTGCCTATGGAATTATGTTCGAATTGTGAGTCAATATGAAATATTACTTTCGCTACGCACCAAGTAACCTACTTTTATTTGCACTAGCTTTCCGTTCATATAATTTAATCCTTACGTTCTGAAGCTGTTTCGAACATACATATCGCAAAAATATTTTATATAATTTCAAAGAAATTATTATCGCGATGTACAACTTCAAAAATCTCTTTCCCTTTTTAATTCATGCACCGCTTCTAATTTATTTTTATCACTAACTAAACATAGCACTCATAAAGTTTCTGTCCCTGTATCTGTTTGTTCTTTACTGTATAGTGCTACAGTTACATACATATACATATATATATATACATAGAGCGATCATATTAATAATAGTTTAGAGACAAGCATTATTTAATCTATATCGTTCAAATAATTCTGTTTATTAATACAAAATTAATCAATGTCCCAGTTGATGTCGACGAAATTAGAAGATTGGGAAAACGGTTTAGAAAGTTAGATTTGGATAATAGCGGTGCCTTGAGCATCGATGAATTCATGTCATTGCCAGAACTACAACAAAATCCTTTGGTTCAACGTGTCATCGATATATTTGATGCAGACGGTAATGGAGAAGTGGATTTTAAAGAATTTATCCACGGTGTTTCTCAATTTAGTGTCAAGGTATATGAAATATACTTTTTAAAAGTCTTTCTAAAAACATTCTATTCAAATAGAGTATCTTGTTTTATAGGGAGACAAAGAGAGCAAATTAAAATTTGCTTTTAGAATTTATGATATGGATAACGATGGTTTCATAAGCAATGGAGAATTATACCAAGTATTGAAAATGATGGTAGGCAATAATTTAAAAGACACACAACTCCAGCAAATAGTCGATAAAACAATATTGTTTGCTGACAAAGACGAAGATGGTAAAATCAGTTTTGAAGAATTCTGTTCTGTAAGTATTAACAAGTTTTAATCGGGGGATTACATCTATATTAATTGCATAATATATTTGTAATGTTATAATTCCAGATTGTTGGTAATACAGATATTCATAAGAAGATGGTGGTTGATGTTTAAATAATCAAAATCTGTAAAAAAAAAGAATATTAGATATCAATATATGGTAATATCAATTTGACTTTATAAATTCATTACTAATAACAGATTTTATTGGATAGTTGTAAGTAACAAAGCTCTGTGTAGGTTTGAAATCATGACCATTACCAAGTCTTCGGTCAAGCCAATTTATATATATATATAAGTTTATCACTGTTAAAGTTTTATTTATAATGCAACATATATTAGAATTAATTCACCGGTAACTTTTTAATATCGAGCACACCTGCTATTCTGTGTAACTTGAACGTTATGCGTCTGCGCACCTTTTGTTAAAGTATATATAAATTTATTTTTTTTTAGTTAATATTAATGCGATAATTTTGCTATTATTTGTTTAAATTATAATTTCATTTAATTAATATATATATATATATACATATGAAAATCGTCGAGTTATTTTAGAAAAATTATGGAAGTGCAGTCGGATAAGTGTAAGTCATTAGATGAGATATTCTTTTTCTAAACCTTGTGTTTTACATACAGCACATCTTTTAATAATTATTGTACAGTATTCTCGACTAATGTGCAATACTTTTAAGAAGAGCATTACATTTTGTGCTGTGTTCCTTTAGTCCTCTAATGAAATGCTATTGAAATAATATGAATGGGAACATCCTATTTATATTATAATATATACGATCCATTATGTTAAATGTTATACAATGAATCTCCAGAAAGCTTCCAACTAATTTCAGAAGAACTATTGTACCATATATATTGTTTTGTATTTAATTACTACTAGTTGTGCATTTGAAAGAGACACATGTTATTTGATTAATTACTGTTAATAATATTGGAGAAGTATTTCTTGGTAGAACAATGTTGGACCTTGTCATAAAAAGTCTGTTTTTACTACAATCATGAATAAGACTGAAACACAAATGGTATTTTTGTAACTTTCAAATGCATAATTACATCCGTACAATTATATTTATTCTTTGTATGATTATTAAGAGGATAACATATTATACTATTTAAGGATTTATGCGTGTCGTTTTACTCCATTAATATGATTGTTTATACATGTACATGTTACCGAATCTTAATGTCCAATCAAAGTTCAAAATTACAAGCTCTGTTAAAATAAATTTATGCAACATTTATGAAATCTGATATTTACGAATTTAAAGTAGTATCTTATTTTCCTGACCTTTGAAAATTACACAAAACGAAATTCGTTCCAATACCAAGTCTAATAAATAATAATCGAATGTTTCTGCTGTAATTATCCTCAATCGCTAATTACATTCAACATTACCCAACTCTTAAATATCCCATAATCGATTGAGTCATTTATTTTGATAACAGCATAAATTACTTTTTCAAGTGCGCTCTAATAATATTTTAAATTACAACGGTTGACCAGTTTGTAATCGTTCTATAATAAACTATATATGCGTGTTAGGCATTATCAATACCACTACGTGAGCGTAGAAACTGAAGTTGTGTCGTGTTCTTTCAATTCATATAACATTACCGAAAATGTATGACCGTTGTTTGTCTCGTTTAACGTAATAGATATACAATTCTAAAATACAAATTTGACGTTGGGTGTCCGCGTACACACGTGAAACATTTCTAGAGAAGAAGATATACACAGAAATAGTTTTTTATCGACGTAAATTCGATTTTGTAGGTCAATATGTATTCGGTACGTTGATATACATAATGAAACAGAAGCGAGCTGTGGAAGATAGATTTGAGGCTAAGGTAAATTAAAATGGTTCGTTATTTCATTTGTATACACGAACGATCATTTTAAAGTAATATGTAACGCAATCGCGTTTCCGAAAGCTAACCAAACGCTGTCACGATGACATGTTTTTCGGATATGATTGGTACCCCTGCGTTCCATTCCCCCATCCTTTCATTGTTGCTGTGCCAGTACCCGGTGTGTTTGCGTTTTTCGTTGTTTCTGCTGTAAAAAGTTTCACTGCCAATAACTTTTAGGATTTTTGCGGAAAAAGTGTCGACGAAATTTCTTCGGCGAACGAAAGAGACAGAGCGCGGGGGTAGCAGGCGGAGAACATGGAAAATTTGGAGGAGGTGTTGCAGGCGCTCGACGAGTTTCAGAAAATGCGCCCGAGTGAAATACCTCGGGAGTTAGAGGACTATTTGGGTTGGGTCGCGAAAACCGGCGACCCTGTCTATCAGTGGCCTCTGATCAAGACATTGTTCCGGGAGAAGCTCACGCGCGTGATGACCGACTTTTATGAGAGCTGTCCGACCCTGGAGCTCGCGCCGTGTCCGAACGTTGAACATTTCAACTATGACACTATGAAAAGCAATCTTTTGGAACGTTTAGAGTCCTTCGCGAACGCGCCGTTTACCGTTCAACGAATCTGCGAGCTTCTGACAGCACCGCGTAAGGAGTACAACAGGGTCGACAAATTCATGCGAGCCATAGAGAAGAATATATTGGTTGTTTCCACTAGAGAGCCTGGCTCGATCGCTAGGAGAAACGAGAACGGAGACGGTATGGTAAATGGATCTGTGGACGAGGATACTTCGGGTACGCAACCCCCACAGGATGTAGAAATGGAGTATTGGGAAAAGGACTGCCCCTCCACCGTAACCATTAATGTGTACAGCGTCGATAACGAATCACCCATGTTACAAACTGTTGTGCCAACCACCACTGTCACAAAAACTGTATTTGGTACAGATGAAGTTTCTCAGGAGAAAGCCGATTCGATTTCCTCTAAAGCCGATGTTACAACACCCACTTTTGTACCAACCACATCTGAATTTTCTGCTGTTTCAAACTTAACATCCCAGACACAGACCCAAGAGTCACAAATAGGACCCGCTATACACAATTTGTCGTCCATAGTTTCTGAAAATTCTGGAATATCGAACGACGTTCCAGAAGGTATAATGAATGAGGACACCAGTTCTCAACCTAGTTTAGATTTGGAGAACGAAGAAGGGGATGGTACAGAGTCAACGAGAAAATTGCAAACCACTTTCCAGCCGAAAGACTTTGGCTCTAGTGAAAATAAGTCATCCAAATTCTATTTAGATAACTCTAAGGTAAATGAGAAAACGAAAGTAGGGCCAATACAGGTGCACATACAAGAAGAAGCAAATAAAACTAACAATGTGTCGGTTAAGTCTGACATAGAGTCCAAAGAGCCTTTAAATACTAAAGAGTTAATCAGTCCGGTAGTCGATAATCTTTTACATACTTCCGATATGAATTTCAAAGAAACCGTAAAGTCTGATAGCGACACAGATAATACAGAAACAACCATAGACGCACCTGATACAAATACAGAAGAGAAAGATACTCAGCCGTTGGATAATACTAACACAGCAGATATGTCTATAGCAAGCAATTCAAATAAACTTATTGGTAATTTACATTTATCCACTGACGAAGCAATTTCTGTAGAAACCTCATTTGTAAAAACACCGGAGGAGGATTCGTCTGTAGACACAGAGAATACAAAAGATCAAAATAGAAAAGTAGAATTAATCGAAGAATTAAAACCTGTTGTGGAGGAGTCGTGTTCTAAAGACGATACAAAGGAAAATTTCAGTGAGAACCAGAGAGAAGACCAAGAAGAAAAAGAGACTTTGACCATAACAGAAGCTATAGAAGATGAGTCCAGAGTAATTAAATCTATAGTACCTGAACCAATTCCTATCATAGAAGAACCAAAAGATCCAGAACCAGTTGCTGTCAAAGAGGAAGATTCTACTCCCATCGTTGAATTGTTAGAAGAACCCTTGGATCAGAACACTGCAGGTGTGTGTCAATCCGAATGCAAAGAAAAAATGTCCATTGAAAGCAGCAATATAATGGAACTACAAGGTAATAATATAGGTACTATTGTGTCTAAAGTAGAAGACAGTGACACGATAATGGAAACTGTTACAAATAAAAAAGAGCAAGACACAACAGAAATGATGGATGTAGATGACGAAGAAACATCCTCGATGTTTCAACAAGAAGACGAACCAATGGAACAAGACACAGCTCATTTGTCACAAAGTTAATAACATTTAAGATGATGGTCTAATTGATTTAATTCTCGATTTGGAATTTACCAGAACAATACAAAACGTACGGGATAAAAATTCTTATTATAGTAATTGAAGTGTAATTTGTACGAATTCCAGTACACAATTCGTGGTGTAAAACACATAAGAAAATACTAAAACAGGTTGCAGAATACAATTATGTATCGTTTACTGCTTCATTGACTATTCTAATCGCAATTAAAATATCTGGTAAACTTTGGTATTTACTTGTACAGAGACTTATGCGCATGAATTTCTAAGCTCCTGTAGAAAGCAAAGAACTACCTATTCCCAAGATGTTATACTATTAACGACCAGTTGTAACTACGATCTGAGTTTCTGCTCAAGTCGGATTGTAAAAAGTTTCATCATAAATTTATACAGATAAAGTTTCTATTTAGGGTACGGCTGTGCTTGTGACCGGAGCATAAGAAATTCTAATGTGGGTCCCAACAAACGTGACATGTGATAGCTATGTGAACAAAGAGCATTTGAAATATGCATTCTGGTGTTTTGAAGTACATTTTATCGACAAACGATCTAATTTATTTACGTATGATCATGGTTTAGACCACATTCTCTAAATTCAGATTTTCAATACTTTGCTGGCAAATGTTTTATACAGATATTTCAAAATTCGATGAAACAATTGGCGAATTAATCTATTATTACAAAAGAGATATGTCAAATTTTAAAACTCCACAACTCGATAGGCACAGTTTTTCCCAGAGATGACTGAAGATTACAAATGTTCCAATTATAATAAGCATAAGCGAAATTGAAGGACTGATTTGATTTTATGATTCAAGATGTAATTGTTTAACGAATGTCCTTGTTACACATATTCCTACATAGACAAATATTAAATAGAGCAAGAATAAAAAGTACCAATCGTTTTTCCACGTTAGAAAAATGAATTTTATTACTCTCTTTATTCCTTGCTGTATTTTCTAATAGAAGATTAATAGATAAATACTTATTGGATAACAAGGGTATTGTAAATGTCCTTTTACTCCCTCAAATGAAAAATGTATTCTTCGGAGACGTGTAATGATTTATTACAGGAACGCAACTAATTTAATTGAAACGATTTACTTTTAATCGTGTGTTACATGGAATATTTTTACTTGTACACAGGTTTCGAAGTAGATTATTCTCTGATGTAATTGTAGTACATAATGGGATATTAATTTAAAGATAATATAGATGGACAATATAAGATACATTGATAGTTTAAAATAGCAGTGTACATTATTTTATAGGAAAATATATTAAAAATTATTACCAAAGTGGAATTATTTATAATACCTGCCTTACACCTTAGATCAGAAATCATATATATGTATATACATGTGTGTATGTATGTATATACATACATACATACATATACGTGTGTATATACATTGTATACAGGGCTTTAGCGAATTTTATATTAACACAAGTTACAATCTGCTGATAAGTACTTCACGCCTTATATAAATAATTTTAACACATTAAACAATTGCACACTGAACATATATTTCATTCTCACCTTCGAATTCAACCTTCATCGGCAAGTTTATATTTCCTGTAGATGAGAAAAGGAAAGAAGTAAATGACAGAACGATGAAGTTAGTATAATTGTAAGTGTTATTTAAGTACACACCTTTTTCGTATTATTTAAAAACATTCTTAACACTCGACATGTGGTATAAAAGAATCATCAATAATTAAGACGTAATTCATTGATTACAGAATAAGATAATGTATTTCAGAAATTAAATTAATAAATTTACTAATTATTTATTATAAGTCTCATGTGATTTTCAATGTCCTTTATTAATGGTTTCAATCCAATTCCTGTCAGATTTTATTCAACTCCTAACACGTTTAACGTACCTGTATGTAAAACATATTTGTATTTCATAATCTGGGCTATGTTCAGATATTTATCGAGATCCCAAATTTATGCGAAAGTCTGATGTTGAACCAATTTATGAAAATAACCATTATCAATATTCATCAGTTCTTTGTACGTTCCTGTCTCTGCTACCCGACCTTGGTTTATAACTACAATCTTATCAGCATTCTTGATCGTACTGAGTCTATGGGCTATTGTTAATACAGTTCGCCCTTTGATAGCATTTTTTAAAGCTTCTTGTACATAATGTTCACTTTCAGCGTCTAATGCGCTCGTCGCTTCGTCTAGAATTAGTATTTTTGGTTCCTAAATGGACAATTATTTGAAAATCGAATTTAAATCATAATAATAATTAGTGTACTGCGGATTTTATGCATTTATGAGAAAAATGAATAGAAATGCATAAAATAGTAGAATGATTAAAAAGATTTTAAAAAGATTCATATATAATCTTGAATTTTTTAAAATCGTTAAAGAAGGAAAGAAATTTCTGAGTGGCTCCAATGTCTTGTAATTGATGCAGACAATTTTTATTTTGCATAAAGATCCGCAGTCTAATATTCAATAATATCAATAAATCAGTTTTACCTTCAACAGTGCTCTAGCAATAGCAACTCTTTGTCTTTGCCCACCGCTGAGCGTAGCACCTTTTTCTCCGATTGTAGTGTCCAAACCATTTACCATTTCTTTTGTAAATTGTAGAACATACGCATCTCTTGCAGCATCTTCTACTTTCGAATCGTAATTCATTGAATTTTCTACTCCGTACAATATATTGTCTCTTATTGTACCACTAAATAGGATTGGCTCCTGGGAAACAATACTCATTTGTGACTTCACCCACATGGGATCGAGAGATTTGAGATCATGACCATCTAAAAGTATATGTCCCGAGTCTGGGTCGTAAAGCCTCAATAAAAGTGAAGCTATCGTAGATTTCCCAGAACCTGAAGAACCGACAACAGCTACTACTGTAGATTTCTGAATCGTTAAATTGAAATTGTTTAAAACACATTCGTCCTTTCTTGTAGGATAAGTGAAATTAAGATTTCGGAATTCAATATCACCTGACAAATTCCTCTCTAAGATTTTACCACCTTGAATAGGTATTTCTGACTGTCTTTGTATCAATTCAGAAATACGTAATTTCGCACCTAGTGCTTTATTTAATTCAACGTAAAACGAGGATAATCCATTCAATGATATTCCTACGTATGCAGTGTACAATAAAAAAGAACTTAATTCTCCGACTGTAATAGTAGAATTAGAGATCATAACTCCGCTGTAATACAACACAGAAAGAATGATCGCATTTCCAGTGAAACCAGTCAATCCAAAAAATATTCCTCTGAGCAAACTTTCTTTATAACATACTCTGAGTATATTATCTAACTGAGAATTGTAACGTTCGATTTCAGACGTCTCTTTGGCAAAACATTTGACTGTCCTTATGTTGGAAATTTTTTCCTCGGTTAATGTGTTCAATGTGGCTACATTATTTTGTATATCTTTCGAAATATTTTTTAAATGACGGCCATAAATTATGGCTACACCAGCAATTGGTGGTACTATGCTTAAACCAATGCCAGCCAATGTAGGTGAAACATAGAACATCATGGACATTCCACTAATAGTCATTATGGCAGAACGTAGTCCATTTGATATGTTAGTAGTTAGAGCATAGCTAACGAGTTGGGTGTCTCCTAAAATAATCAAATCAATAATAAATCAATGTTTTATTAATTCTCTCATTTCAGAAACCAAAAGAACCTACCGGACAATCTGCCAACTAGCTCTCCTGTACTACGCTTATCAAACATCGCTGTTTCTTGACGTAATATTGCACTGTACAATTCTCTTTTTAAAGATTGAGCGAATCTATGCCCTGTCGTAGACATCAGATACACTCTAATAAAATTACATAAACCTCCGACAAGGAATACTCCGAAAAGAACGGTACATAACTTCTTCAGATTTTTCCTCATGCTCTCTGTGTCTTTAGTGTAGATTATATCAATTAGTTTTCCTAAGCAGAATGGCACTGCCATTGTGACAGCAGATGAGACTAGTAAAAATGCAATGGCACCAACCAATCTCCATTTCTCAGGTGCAGCTAACATCATTAGACTTCTGAGTTCTGACACTTTCTTTGGTTTCACCGTGATACGACCGGACGATTTTAAAACGTTTATCTGCACGGTGTTGTTGTGATATCTTAACACGGAAAATATACATGTTTTCCCCTTAATTCGATTCGACGACGTTAAAGACGTGTAAAATATCTGTCTATGTTTAATCGTCGGACTGCGATATTCTAAACGCTGACAAAGAGTACCTTTCATAAACAACCTCCTAAGAAGAATCATTTCTAACACTAACACAAAAGAAGTAATTCTCAAAATGAAAAGTCATTACAGGGGGTACAGTATTTCATCATCAACTTGAAGAGGTTGTCGGC
This sequence comes from Lasioglossum figueresi, assembly GCA_028455805.1. Lineage (NCBI taxonomy): Eukaryota > Metazoa > Arthropoda > Insecta > Hymenoptera > Halictidae > Lasioglossum > Lasioglossum figueresi. The sequence goes on along the minus strand of CM052191.1, from coordinate 1,711,227 downwards.
CTAACCTCGCACACAAAAGTTAAACCTCTCTAACCTTTCTTAGATGGTTGTTGTAACTGAAATGCATATTCATACGCATCGATAGACTTCGCAAATAATCATTAATTATTCGTTCTATCGACACAGTTGCATAATTTTGCTGTTAGCTACATGAAAATCTATTCTTTCCAAGGTACGTACAGCAAGTTCTAATGTAATGGCGGAAATATTTGAAAGCATTGAAAATTTAAATTGGAAGAATATATATATACTTTTTTACATTATGTACATTTGTATTTATTGTTATTCTTTCGTTATCTGTAATTAAACAATTATAAATTAAACCAAATATATAATTCTTTATATTTTTTATTCCATACTATATAAAATAATAACCTATCAGTATTCCCCTCATGTTAACAAATAGATACTGAGCCGCTTGATGAATCGAGGATTCTATAATTTTGATTTTTAAAAAATGAAAAATGAAGGACCCATTCCGTGAAACAAAATTCTTTTCTCAAAAGTCTTTTTTCCGGATATATTATCAAATTTAATAATTATTATTACGTAAAATTGTCTTGTAATTTTATGCCAAAATTTAAAATGAGGATAGTACTTCAGGCTCGACAAAATAATAAACGAATTTATTTAAAAAATCTATACAAAACAGATATTTGTTTAACGCTCGGTCGATATCAAAAGACCGTAGAGGTGTAGACCTATATGTTATCGAGTTATTTTATCTTATCATCAGAGGGCATTAAAAAAAGCGAACATAGAGCATGAGAAAATCATACATACTATTTTTGTTTCCATTATAAGTATAAATTATCCTTAGCACAAGATTCTCGCAATAATTATTTTTATAATAACAGTCGAATAATATTGCTCATCGCTCTATTTATTATAGTTACACCTTATCTTAGGTTAATCGTTTGGTGTGAAACGAATACATAATATTTCGAATCTCAAGCAACTTAATTTCATTATAGTAATGAATTATTGTTGTCGTAAGAAACTGAGAAAAATGTATACCTTGGACACCTATTCTCTTTTTCTTTCAACGATTTCCATGCAGATATATGCATTACCATGACTTTACATATTTGCGTATCCCTTGCCACGTGTCTCTTAGAGAATTGTTACATGTTATTTTATCACAGTAAAAGGATATATCTACAAAAGTTCTCGATAACTATCTTTATGTTATTTATTTAGTCCTCTTTAAACATTATACATATATGTAAGTGGATGAACTATACTTTGGTACCTGGGCAGCTTCCATGGCCGCACACGTGTAATTTATCAGCAAACGCCTACGCCAATACGATCAGTGAATGATATAATTTTTACTTTTATAACGAGAATACCTAATTCGAGAAAATATTTTTACTCGGAAGAGAACCATAAATGTAGAACAAATAAATGAATAATCATTTTTATTAACATTGCAATGTCTAATATGGAAGGCGTAGGTTAAAAGAAGAAGACACTATATATCGTTTAAACCACGACCATTAGCGACATGTAAAATAATAACTCTATGAAACGGAAATATTCGTTAACAATTTCAATCTGAAATACAGAGCAATTTCAATCCGGATATACCAGGCTGATCGACAGTTTTTCTGTTGACATAAGAAAGGACGCTCGTCATCTTAGCGAAATGAAATGAAAGAATATTTACAAATATAGTTGTAGGCGAGAAAAATTGACAAGAATAAATTAAATATAAACCTACAATAAATATTTCTTAAATTTCTTTATTCTTAGTAAGTCGATCATCATCAACGTCGATAGCAGCGAGAAGGCCTAGATTATTGAAAGCATTTATCAGTCCAGTGTATATACTATACGGAACGATTAGACATAGTTGATTGCAGCAAGTTTGCAGTCGCGAATGTTTTATTTATTTAGGTTTCACATTTCCGTTAGTGGAAAGGAAGACTTATTGAGTGTAGCGCGTATACATAGTTATAGTCGACAAATATTTTGTCAGGCTCAACTCCTGCTGGTTCGAGCCCAAGCCCGAGGGCTGCAGGATGAGACCAGGCAGAGGAAGTGGGGGCGTACGAGGACACTGTGCGTGGTTACCACAATCAGAAACCGAATTGGAATTGCAGATGGCGCCCGACCTGCGCCACTTCGGCCTCGCCGTCGTTCCTGTCCGAGTTGGTTAAAGAGGAGGGAGGGGCTACTGGTACGCTCGGTCTCTTCGTAGTCTTTGTACGATTCATCCTCCGGTCCGTCGGCTACTGTTAAAACGCCGACGACGACGAAGAGGTGTTTCCGACGATATAAAGTACGGTATCAAGAAAATAATAAGAGGAACACGAGCGGGAGCGAGGCCCTCACGGTCGCGTTGGCTCGGAAGGAAAACCAGAGCGATATAGGAGAGAGAGAAAGAAGAAGGGAGGGAGCTCGAGGGTCCAACCAGCGTATCCGATTTTCTCGGGCGTCGAAATCGTAGGACGTCGCGATGGTAAATCCGGCGACCGTTTCTCTCGTTTGGCTCTGCGGACCGTTCGGAATTTATCAATCTGCCGTACCTATTTCCAACGGTCGTACAATCCGGAAGAAACCTACTACTACAACTGAATTAACTACTTCGCTCGAGGTTTGTTTTCTATCAGCGAATCCGAGATTGAATTCTCTCCCCGTTTCTGTTGGCTTGCGCGAGCACACGCACACAACGCGCAACGCACACTATTGCGTATGGCCCGTTCCTGTTGGAGTCGGAGAGCAGCGGTCGTTCGACCATAAACCGGATATCGCTTGGAGAAACGGAAATCGTGAACGCGTCTCGGGAAACTGGATCTTCTCCTTCTTCTTCTTTCTCTGTTGCTCGCGTACATCTTGCCACCGCCGGAACCGAGCCTTTTTCTATCGTACAGGCCGCTCAGAGATTACACGGTTTATCGAATACCGCCGTTACGCCGAGTAGAGTAGATCGTCGCGCGGATCGCCGATGAGAAATCCATACGCATGAAAATGATTAATGTACCAACGACACCCTGACTCGCTGCGATCGGCCGTCGTATCATGTGAACCGGATGTCGGGAGTAGGAAAAGGCAGACCGTTCAACGAAGTTTTACTCGCAGCGACCGGTTGTTGCTCCGATAAGAGGAACCAAATTACTTTCCTTCTGAGTAACTACAGTCGACGCTAATAGAGCGAACTCGGAGTAACGTTATCGCAAATAAAGTATTGAAACTCGAAACGTAGGCTCTTCGAATTACCGGGAATGTTTATTTTCAATAATTCGATATAGAGATCCGTTTCGTCGATATAATCGGCCAGGCGATCTTATGAACACGCGAGTACTAGTTTCCAGTGATCGATGTTGTCTGCACGGGGCCAGCGTATCGACGTAAGCGTAGGTATCCGCTACTCGACGGAGGGACACTCGAATAAAATATGATTTTCTCGTTATAAATATTCCCACGCACGAGTATTTTCTTGCAAGGCGAGCGTTCCTTTGCGGGAGAATTTCTAACGAGTCTTCTTCGTCAGCAGAGTTTCATTGGGAAGTAAAAGAAAAATGGCGGCTTGTAGCGTGTAGATCGCGCGACCACCGAGCAGTGCTCCGTACTCGTGTATTTCCGTAAAGGTGCACCACGGGGTCCTCCGTCACGGTTCGATAGGTCGGCAGAATTCGAGGAAATATTCCCTTAAAAACGAATGTCGAACATCCGAGAATCCGAGGAATTTTAAATCGCGGGTGGAAAATCGTTTTTAAAGGCACATACACGTGAACAGGAGAGAAAGAGAGAGAGAGAGAGAGAGAGAGAGAGTGAAAGAGATAGAGTGAGTGAAGGAAGGGAGAGAGAGGGAGATGTGCGTACGCGATCGTAGACCGTAGGCCAGCGGCTCGTCACGTTAATGTCATCGGGAAAGAGAAAACGGTGTAGACCGATGGAGAAGTGAATGCCGTTCTCCTTTTTTTTTTACCCTGCCGCGAGATACTCGGGGCCCCGGGAGGAGGCTGAGGGGAATTAAAAGAGTATTCCCGATGCGCGACAGGAACACGGGAGGACGTACGTGGGATAGAACGAGCCTCGTCCAAGATGTCAGGAAGGCTGCCTCGTCTTCGTGCACTTCGTCCGCGACCTCAGCAATCCAAGGAAAAAGAAGGTAACCTTAAAGAAGATCTTAAGGAAACCGCGATGAAGGAGCAACAGTCGCGAACCTCCGCCGAGGAGCTTTCGTTTGAAGACAAAGACGATGATTCCGCGAAGGACAGTTTAAAGGGCGATCAAGACGACCTCGTTGATTGCACCGGATCCTCGCAGGGCTACGAATGTAAAACCTGCAAACCTCCAAAGCCTCTTCCGATTCTAAAGGCTTACCTCGACCATTTAAAAAAGGAGCACAAACCGAAGGTATATATTGTTGTCGTTCTCATCGTTTCCAACGGGGGGGATGTCGAATCGGTAATGAAGATTTAATTGCCCTTTTTCGCTTCCGCAAATAGACGTGTAAAATATCGAAATTATACTTTAGTCAGAACAATTTCATTTCGAAATACGAATAATTTAATAAATCCTTTTATTTTATAAAATTAGCAAGGGCATCTGTCATCGTTTAAGAGATTACAGCGTAACAGCAATTCGGAGTAAGTTAGTGTCAACTTTACAAGGAGCTTAATGGTTTCCAGGGGAAATTTGCACGCGACGCTGGATACAGATGTTCAATGTGTCCGTATGTTGCATTAAATTCGAGAGACCTCGAAACCCACCAAAGAGTGCACCATTTGAAAAGGAGATTCTTTCGATGTTCCAAATGCTCCTATGTAACGCATGTACGTGCTCGTTACACGAAACACGTGAAGTATCATTCCATGCCAATGATCAAGTGCGACGCCTGTGATTTTCGTACGCCGTACAAGGTTAATGCAACTGCCATAGAATGCGGGAGATCAGGCCTTGGCGACGCTGGCCCACGGAACAGTTGTTGCTGCTACTCCTCTTCAGGCTCGTGCTGAAGGAAATGTCGGAGTGGACGTGATGGAGAAACTGTCTTGCCGAGCAAGAGAAGGAGAGAAGTAGCCACATCTATTCCATGGGCCAGCGTCGCCCAGGCCTACGGTAGATCATTTGTTCCAGAGAAAAATCAATAATGGTGAACACGTTTTTTATAGTGGAATTTGGACAGACACACTAGGAACCATGGAGGGGGGGGGGAGCTTTTCAGTGCCGTGCTTGCAATTTTACAGCTGACATCAGGCAGAGCTTGACAGTGCATGAGACCAATCACCACGAGCCACCCGTAGGACAGACAAATCGCAAGTCTAATGCACCTTTTGAGCGTAAGCCGAGAAATAGTCCTAAGCGTTACAATCAGGTACACTATTGTAATCGATAAATATTATTAATACGTTCTGTATGCGTTCGAAATCTACATGGTTCATGTTTTTAGGTGGGTGCGAGCGATTTCCGGGATACGCTTCACATATCCGGGAGCACGACGGTGTCCCTTAGTCTCGGCGACTCGTTCATGTCCGATCAATCAATGAATTCTATGGAAGATAAAAGAAGTGCAATAGCGAATGCAGAATGCATAGCGTTGAAATGCGAAGAGAAGGGCTGTCAGTTCATTACCGCCTGGGATTCGGAAATGCAGAGACACCTGGCAGAGTGTCATGCACCGGTTACACCGAATAAGTCTCGAAAACCATTGCCAATGTTGATTCCCTTGAGTCCTGCTAAATCCAATAATACTGCCAGTGGATCCTCCACAACACTGTTAAAAGTTCCACGCGTAAGAGTACGGCCGGAACTCGCTCAAATTGCCAGAGATACTGAACTGGCTAGGTTGTATGGGAATAAAGAAGTTAGTCATCTTGTTTTCTACTGTTACGCGCGATCGTTGATTCGTTTTTTATGGATTTTGTTTGTTAGTGATTCGAACGTACTTCCAACAGGTCAACAACTTAAAGAAGGATGCGAATAACGCGGCAGATTTGTTTGAAAAAAAAAATGCGTCCTTCTTTGATAAGCTAAAGGAAAAGCTTACTACGTCGGCGTCGATAAATAATGGAGTGGCGGAGGTAGCAGTAAGTACCACGAACGATTTGAAATGCTGGTGTACATTTAAAGCTAGTAGCATGGAGGAGCTGGCTTGTCACAAACAAACACACCACACTGCTCTCAGCGTATCTGTGGGCACGACGCGTTGCCCAAAGTGCAGAAGACGTTGCAAAAACTCGACTGATCTACAAACGCATATGCAGTGTTGTCGCTTGGCGAGCAACGATTCGTCCATAGACAGTAGCTTAGAAAAATTATCGAATTGTTCAGAACTACGTGTGACCTCGTATCGCGGTGAATATGCATTCCCAGCGCAAACGGATTGGGACGTAAATCTCAGTGGACTCAATTCTTCTGGATCATCGGTATGATGTTTCTATAGAAATAATCTATCTATATACAATACATACTTTATTTAGATAAACCGCGTGCACATGGAATAATGAAATGAACACACGCACACGAATGAATAGACGAATTGCAATACGAGAGTCAACAGATCTGACTATATACATAACATATATATTATATATATCTTATACACACGTTAAACTTTTTTATATTATTTGTTTTTATTGCAAGCACCCTGTATGGCCATTACAATGCAGAGTGCTCATTCCGATTTTATCATCCGAAATATTTTCTTTATCTTCGGTGTTTCAATAGAGTTCTCATCCATTTGATTTTATTGAAACATTCGAAATACAGACAATAATTTAGGATGACAAAGTTGGAACATACTCGTACTCCATACTTAGAATGCATACTTCAGCTTGAAGTCACGATCAATTATTTTAAGTATGCGATGCTATTACGGTGAATTGTTGTTAATGTTTGTATTCGATATCTTTTTTTTGTTCCTCTTTGTTTACGTTTTTGTACATACATCTTTTTATTATTAAGAATGTGCTTTCAATGTTTCCCTTATGGCGATCGAGACCGTAGCCAATTGTGTTTCGAGAGCGGTTTAACAGTTTATTTTGATAAAGGCAGTAAAATCTTTTGTCAGGTTGAAGGCACCTCAGCGCATCCAAGTGGCCGACGGGTATTCAAATGCCCGCATTGTCCATTTTGGGCATCCACCGCAAGTCGCTTTCACGTTCATATAGTCGGTCATTTAAATCGGAAGCCATTCGAGTGTTCCCTGTGCGCGTACCGCTCTAACTGGCGGTGGGACATCACAAAACATATTAAACTTAAAGCAGCTAAAGATCCAGTTCATATGACTGCCAGGGTACTTATGACGGATGAAACCGGTCGACGGAATTATTCCAAGTATAACAAGTATCTTGCACAGGTGAAAGCACTAATTTCACTTACATTAAGCCGAGCTAGTCCATATTAGTTGTTAGCGAACCAGTGCTTGTTGTCTCATTTTTTTCTTGGCGCACTGATCTTGCTCGTATCTTTTTGTTTCGTTTACAACCTACGACAAGCACCAGTGATGATCCTTTAAAACTGTTCTATCTGTAGAACACGGAAAAAATATATACATGTATACATATATAGTGTAATATATGTATATAAAAAATTTATTTTTATCAGAGCGCTTGGACACTTGATTGGTGTTATGATTTCATATTTTTATTGAAATTACAAGCATATTCTTAGTAATTGAAACCGACACGACAAATAAAGAATAATTGTCTAAATGTGTTGATGCTTCGAAAGTGACTTTCAGTTTTTCCAAAGAAAATTCTCAGTGTGCCGATTAGATTCTCTACCGAGTTAGCAAATTACCGAGTCCATTTCCCGTCGCGCAACAGCAACGTTTCGCGCGTACATGATCAAAACGATTCCATATCAAATGTAATCCGTTTCTGTCCTTCCTTAGGTGGAGCAACAATCATGGGACGAGCAAAATATGGAAGAGCGTAGCGTGGAAGAGACTAATTCCAATGAGCCACCGACTAAGTTGTTAATTATGAACAGTAACGAGTATTTGCAAACTCCGGAATATAGTTCCACTCCGGTCTCGATTATGTCCACAAGCGAAGGGAGTAATGTTAACACTATCAATATTGGCCTAAGACCACCGCCTCCGCTAAAAGCTGCCGCTCGAAATCGTGGTCAATCCTTGCTAAAAAATAACTTGATCTCACCACATGGACAGAGTGGATCCCCTTCCGCTACGCTCTCCGCAGACAATAAACGTACCATGTGGAAATGTAAACGTTGCAACTTTAGACATTCGAACAAAGAGACTGTATCTTTGCATGTCAAGTCCCATAATGAATCGGAGCAACGCAACGAAGAGGAAAAAGTAAACATCATTTGTTACTTAGTTCATGGACCAACATGCCTACTATCCCTGGCAGAAAATATTCAATTGAAATCGAATAAATTTGATAATACGATCGATTCTCTAGATCTTCTGTCAAAGAAAAATTATTGACGCTCAATCCACTTGATCGAATGCTTTCTGCCAAGATTTGTAACTGTACTTTAACTCGAATTATACATCTCTGTAGAATCCATTCGGTTGCGGAGATTGCCCATTTTCCGCGCCAGACGCTGCAACTTTGTCCATACATAGAGTCCATCATCGCCCCAACTTGGAAGCCATTTTCAAATGCTATCTGTGCCCCTATTACGTCAGCACAAAAGCGTATGTATTAACGACTTATGAAAATGAACTCTATACTTTTCAAGAAAGAGAGAAAAAAAATGTTTGATTGTTGCAGGGAACTTTTGGATCATGTTAGGCTCCACGGTGAGGAGCTCGCGGTCGTGCACCAACAGAGTACGGACTATAATTTTTCTTCGTCTAAATATAAAGGGCAACAGACTAATTCTGATAACAGTAAGTTTGCAGTACCATTTGGTGTTGCTGAGCGTTGCTGATTCGTTGTTTTTCGTTACAGGTAATAGTCGCATGAAACAGGAGAGGTCTATGGAACAGGTGATCCACATAACCACGCAGAACAACGTAACCTGCATATCGAACGCCTCGAAGAACGCCAATGCACCGCCGCCATTGCTGTTAGATACGCGATCACTGCCAGACGCGCCGTTGGTCTGGGTGTCTAGACTTGATGGAACCCTCGCGAAGATGTTGAAATGTCGTCATTGTCCGTACGTGTCTTCTAGACGCGCGGAGGTCCGTGATCACGAGACAATGCACCTCGACACTCCCAGTCAAGGGCCCGTCATCGCTTGCACGGACTGTAGCTTTACCTGTACCTGTCGAGAAATCATGGTCGCCCACACGGAAATGCATTCCGGGTCGTTGGGTACCGTTCACTGTTTGGTGGACGACACCAGACCTGACTCTCAGCAACTGAGCGACTTGACCACGCTTCTTGGATTTACGCATACTCCCGCATTAGGTTCGGAGCCCGATCTGCGCGACTCCAGGTTGGTGCATTGTTGCAGCAAATGCCCGGCACGGTTCCTCTACGAGAAAGAACTGAGTATCCACTTGCGGTACCATTCCACGGAGTTGGCGTACTCGTGCCAATGGTGTTCGTACGCCGCTCGCCAGCTGGCTCATCTATTGGCCCATCAGAAGGCGCACTCGACGGAGTATCAGGAGCGTACGAAGTACTTATTGTCTCTGTACGGTCACTCACAACGATATCCACCTCCCAACACGGCTTGCGTCGAAGCAGGCGACCAGGAATCGAGTCAGAGTTGCACGGTCGCGTGGATTGTCGTCGAGGTCTCCGAGACCTCGGGCAACGGCTTTAACAATCCGAACCAACCGAGGACCGGGAACCAAGTGTTCACCTGTGCCAAATGTCCTGCCCGTTACTTTAAGTTAGATGCTCTGGAGTACCACATGACGCTACACGGATCGAACAACAGATTCAAATGCACCGAGTGCGACTACTCCTCGAAGACTGCTCAGAATCTGGTAAAACACCAAGTGGTTCACCGACGACAGAACGAGACTAGCGAGATTGCCGCGAATCTATCGCCGCCGCCCTCCGACCCTCAGTTTGGACTGTTCATGCGAGGCAACCCGAACTTCGTCTATCCTGGTTACCTGAGAAACGGCAGACTGAAAGAGAAACGGTACAAATGCCACAAGTGTCCCTCCGCGTTCGAGAAGCGGGAACAGTATAGGGTTCATCTGACGTTGCATGGCGCGAAACAGAGATACCGTTGCGACACCTGCGACTATTCCGTCAAATACTACGCGAATTACATTCAGCATCTGAAGAAACATCAAGCGAACGCGGAGGCTCAAGCCTCGCGCCGGCAATTCGAGGACGACACGATCACCATCGACAGCGACACCGTCTCCGAAAACGTGGCGTCCGTGTCCCGATCGGGGAAGACTCTCAAGTCGTCCTGCAGCTCATCGGCCGCGGTGTCCTTGAACGGAACCACGATGCTAAACTACGGCGGCATGCAAGCCTCCAACCAGGACAAACAGTCGTTGATACTGATGCAGAAAAAGGGTATGCTCGTGTCGCATAACGAGGAGACTGAGACGTTACGCTGCCAGAGCTGTCCTTTCTCGACCAGCGACAAAGATGCCATGGACTCCCATAAACGCCGTCACGGTATCGAACGAGTGACACCGTCCTGTCCCCATTGCGATTACAGACCGAGAAAAGATGAGAATATTGGCGAACATATCAGGCTGCACTTCACTAGACTTTACAAGCCTGAGTCCTATCTAATCATAGAGTTCTTAACGTTAACTATGAAGAAACCATCCAACAATGGAAAGGAGGAGAAACAGAAGTCGACAGAACTATTGTTTAAAGAATATCAAGACGGAAGATTCTTCCCCCTTAACGATACTAATTCGTTCGGCAACAGTCCGAACGGAAATAGCTGTAAGGAGAAAGTTTTAGTGGATCCCAATACCGGAGAGACGAAACATTTGACAGTTTAAGAGAACCGTTATAGGAAAATGATCATGTAATATACACACACACGTATACACACATTTCTGTATATATACATACTTGAATGTCGTTATTTGACGCATTTTAGGCGTTTATATACAAATTTTTTTAAACCATTCATTCAATCATAGTAGAATCGTTTAAAAATATCGTTACAATTCGAATAGTAGGCAATACTTAGGTAAACAAGAAAACTTAATTCGTTTGTAGTGCAGCTGTCTTAGTTTTTATTTAAGAAGTTTACATGAAAACAAGTGTGCAATTAATTTCGCCTCTCTCGCTATTGTAACATTTCTGTACAGACAAGATCCTCTGTTAATAATTATAACAGTCAAACACCGCCATTGTGATTATAAGCGAACACGATCATAGTCACTATCTATCAAACTCATTTTGAGATTGAACGTATCGTAATTACCGATACCACCTTGTTTCATTCGGCTATTACTTCGCCAGGTATAACGCCGTTACTGTAAATACAAGAATTAAAACGATCTCTTGTACGATATAATAATAAACAAGTGCTATTATAGATTGGTGGTAAATCTGTCCTGTTCCGTATCGCCCGCCAGCTTCGTAGATCGGTCTTCAGTTTCGGTAATTCGATCAACGAATTAAAATTACGTTTTAATGTTTTAATTGTATTTTATCTGTATTTTATTTGTATTCGTTAAAAAAAATATGACAATGAATGGACTGGACCGAAGTCGTCCATGGTGGTTCGAAACAGGTTCGCGTTGAACGCATTACCAGCGAAATCCCAAGGAGAGAGCCCAGAGGGATCAATAAAATCCTTGTCGTGGAGTCGCGCATGACGGAATTTATTTTACGAATTTCTTAAGGTTATGAAAGGAACCCGTGTTAGGAAACAGTGTTACACTGAACGCGACAGGTAAACAACTGCCGTAGATTCACCTAAATGCGGAACGATGTTCGAGGGTGCCATAGCAGCGTTTTTGAACCGGCTCCTGGGCAAGTATGTTGAAGATCTGGATACCGAGCAATTTAATGTCGGCATCTTTTCCGGCGATACCTGTTTGACCGATCTTAAATTAAAACCCGAGGCTCTGGTAAGATTTCTCTTGTGTACCTGATCCGAAATCTCTATTTCAATTTTCATGGAAAACCAATGAAATACGTTTGAATAATTGTTTCCAGTACCAGCTTGGTCTACCCATCAGGGTAGAACTAGGACTTATAGGAAAAATCGTTTTAAAGATCCCATGGTCTGGATTATTTTCTCAACCTATTATCCTCTGTATCGAGGTAGACAATTTATTCTTTCTTCTTCTTATCAACTGTTAGATAGCAATTAGCAAATTGTATCCTTAATATTGTAATCTGAACTTTCAAGGATGTGTACATAGTAGCTGTTCCTGCTGCTCACGGTGCTTACGATGCTGAGATACAAAAAAAATTAATAAGGGCTGAAAAGAAAAAGATATTGGAAGATCTTAAGGAACATGAACCTCATAAAGCAGGTAATTTATATAGTTAAATTCCATATTCGATGCAGTTGTGAATATGCTCAATCATTTTTAGAATTCTTTGACAACATATTAACGTCGGTAACAAAAAACTTTCAAATTACTATCAACAATGTACATATTAGATACGAAGAGAAGTTAAACGAGTCTCTGTGCGCGTTTGGTATCTGTATTCAGAGTGTATCTGTGATGACTACAAACAGGTAATTGTTTCCTCAAGTTATTTCATTGTATCACGAAACATTCGTTATTGTTATAAAATAAATTCTAGCAAATGGAAGCCTGGTGTTTGTGGAAACAACGTCAACACAGTTTATCAATTAGTAAGAGCAGAATCTCTAAGCATGTACATGGATCATGACACCGAATCTTCCCTCGCAAGCAACAGGTGTGACTGGGACATGTCTGCTGTCCTAGAGTGGAAGGATACAATGCATAAATCTCTGCAAACTTTTGGTGTTGGAGACAAGGAATTTCAATTTCGTACGTTCGTTCTTATGCTTCATTTTCAGTCCTGCAACAACACGTTAGGTGTCTAAGACGTTAGCAAAATTTCTTTTTGGCAATTAAACTTTGAAAGCTTGAGCAATATATCTAGAAGAATTTTAGGAAATTTTTTTGACGAAACAGTGTATCTTTGTAGGGTTTACTCCATTTCAAAGTAGTTAACTGTTCAAAGGAATTAATATCATTTTGATCGTGTTTTAGTTTTGAAACCTTTCACGGCAAAAATAAAGGTAATTATACATAAAGGAAACGAGGCTCAAACATGTCGCATGTTAGTCGACATAGTACTGCATGACGTCGCGATGCAAGTTACTGAACAGCAGTACATTACATTTTGTCATCTTTACGATTCACTGGAACGCGCAATTATAAATAAGTATGTGATCTAAAATCTACCTTGCTTCAAACATGAATATGTCTTTATTTACTCCAATAATGTTGTAGACCTTATATAAAGTATCGTCCAAACGAAGCTGTGCTAAAGAATCCATCAACTTGGTGGAAATATGCTTACAATTCGATTCTAGAATACAACGTGAGACCATACACCTGGACAAGAATCAGCGAACACAGGAAAAACTACAGGAAGTATAAAGAAACATGTCTGCAGGGTTTACTGAAGCCAAACGATACAGAACTGAAATTAGATTTACAGAAGTACGAAGATTGTTTGACGATACTGAATGTAGTAATTGCCAGAGAACACGCTAGACAAGAATTGCAAAATAAAACTATGGAAGAGAAGTCTCATGATTTGAGCGGTGTTCACTCAATACAAAATAATATGGAGACCGCGTCTTCATCCTTAGAAGGGAAAACTCCGAACGTTGAGGATATCGATGTGCAAGAAACCAAAAAATTATCTCAGAGTAATGCCAATAATGGATTAGAGAAAAAGATAAAGTTAGAGAAGCTACCTCGACCTATTGGTACATTTATTTTTCTGTACATTAATGCGCTAGGTATATTACGAATAGTAAGGATAATTTTTCATTACAGATTATAAATTCAATTTCACTTTGGCGAACGCTTGTTTAAGTTTTCTCAACAACAGCGACAGAGAAATACTTGTTATAACTATGACACAGTTTCTGACGAGCATCGAGGTGCAACCGATCATGTCTGCTTTTAAAGTGTCTGCTCGAGCCGAGAGCTTCGTAGTGGAAGGTGTTTCTCCAGAAGGTGATTTGGTGCCTCTAATCACTGTAGACAACATTCTCACAGGTAATTTAACATATTATCCATACAAGTTAAAATTCTATGTACGGTTTTGATCACTTTTTTGTTCAGACAACGTGTCGACTAACTTCTTGGCAATAGACTTCGAGAAGAATGGAGAAAACGTGGATCCAACTTTCGACGTATCTTTAAAACTCGAGCCCGTTGAAGTTACTTATTACCATGTAAGTGCAATATGGTATATACTATATACCGTACAAACTATTGTATATTAAAACGCATGTATTTGTTAAAATTTTGTTTCAGCATGCCGCGATGGAGATTATACAATTCTTTAAGCTGAATGACGCGAACATTCGCACCACGATTCTATGGATGTACAAGCTCTACGAGTACATGAAAGGGAACCTTCTGGTTTTAGCAGACAATATCGTTTCTCAAACCCTACGAATTAGTTTCAAAATTGACATTAAAGGACCCTACATTGTGTTTCCCGAACATGGATCGATACAGAAGTGCGTAGAATATAAGACATTTCCTAGATGTAACACAATTGTCGTTTGAATCTGTACGTAACACGAAGGGATTTTAGAGGTGGAGACATCCTCGTTCTGGATTTTGGTAACGTGATTGTGTCCAACGAACTTCAAGCGACCAACTTGCAGCTCGAGGACGCCACGCTTATGGAGCTGGAAGAATTGCTTTACGATAGAATACACTTTGTATTCTCTGGTGCACAAGTTTTGTTTTGCCACTCGGGTATGTTTCGCTATCTCTGTAAACTTCGGTCGCAGCTCTTAACGTCCTCGTTATACATTATAGGAGACGACTGGAGAACAGCCAGAAAAAGAAAAGACTCAGAGTGCCACTTTGTGCAAAAGATACAAGCAAACACGACTATCTCGTATAGTATAAAACCGGAGTACCATCAACTACCCAGGTATGTTTTTACAGTTCGAATCGAATTGCAATCAAGCTTATTATTGCAATGTTCAATTTCACAGGACTAAGGTGAACGTTTCGATTTCGAGCATCAAGTTCAACCTGTCAGAGAACAAGATACAAATGGTCGTTCACTTTTTGAATTTATTGCTGTTGAATTATCAGCAAAACTTTAAAAAGTGTGATTTCAATTGGAAGCAGTACCGTTCAAAAAAGAATCCCGATGCTGTCGTCATGACGATAAAACATTTGAAGACTGTTCAACGCAGCGTGTGTGTGTTATCAATTGGAACGTTACAAAACAAGTTTAATCACGTTACCAAAGAACTGCTGGGCAGTAATGTGCAGAAAAAGAAACTCGATAGGTAACCAAGTAAGACTTAATACTAACTTCAAAAATACATGTTCGATACTTCGTTGGCTGGCTATTTCTTAAGACATTGCCAAGTAAACGGTTGATAAGAGATATTTTTGTTGACAGGAGTGTAGTGTCTTCAGAAATCAGCGAAGAAGATTTGGAACAATTATCTAAAACGATACATTTGTCTGGATTCGATGATAACGTGTCTCCGTGCAATCATATCAAATTGTTACTGAGATTTGCCATTGGAGAGGTATTATTTGCGCATGAAAATTTCATCTAATTAATTATCGTGTCACGAATCTTCCAATAATGTGTTCAAATTCTTAGCTATCATTTCATTTGGTATGCCTCAATGAAGGGAGAGAAGAGCCCTATTTGAATCTGAGACTCCACGGATTGTACCTTGAGACTGCTCTAATGGTGTACGGTCCTGCCGTTCAATTTGGAGTGGGATCTATACTTTTGGTGGATAAAACTAATGCGGGTGTAACAGGATCTTACTTGGAGTTGATATCAACCGAAGAGCCACACGAAGTTCTTGTAGTATCGTACCGTAAGGTATGGAACAGTTCGAACTATCATTAAAATCATTATAATTCGTTTATGAGAGCCTTCTAAGAGCTTGTAATTCTTTAGGTAAAGTCGAACTGTCCCGACTTCAAATCCCACTTCAAAAGCATCGAGCGATCGCTCGTCGTAAATATTCTCAGTGTTCATATAAATCTTCACAGACCAGCGCTAATGAAACTTCGAAAATACTGGTTCGGTTTGATCAAGTAAGCATTTCTCAATAATCGTAAATTAAAAATAATTGGAACCCATCATATTGCCGGATCCCATAAACCTAGTGTTAAGGGAGTAGTTTCGTTTCCAGGATTGCAAGGGTGCGGGATGCGCCTTCTCATTTCTCGATAATGCAAAGATGTGCTTTTTCAGTAGCCAAAAGCGCTAGATAAAAGATCAATCTAGGCCACACACCTTCAAAAGTCCTATCTTTAAGTTTGTTTAAGTTGCGTAATTTGCATTATTCGGCAGCATGCAGCTGTCGCAGCTTTACAAAAATATGCGCAGCTGTAGACTTTTGAATAATGAAAATTATGCCTCGTAAACGTAAAAATAGGACTTTTGAGGGCGATCGCGGCCTAGATTGATCTTTTATCTAACGCTTTTAACTACTGAAAACTTGCAATCTTGGAAAAACGAGTCTACCCCCTTAAGGGAGATTTATGTTTAATACAGAACACCATTGTTTTTAGTACCCTCGAGAAGAATAATCTCATCAGTTTCGCGGAGAAAATATTTCGCACTATAGCGCAGTGGAAAATAAAGAATAACGATCCACCCATTCCTCCAGGTACAGCGCAATAGACTTCTGTAACACTTAAACATAAAAACTGCCAACTTTGATGAATCTGCAAACTTCCAGGTGCCATCAAGTTGAATTATTCGGCGAGACTCAGCGCGCTCGTTCTTCGTTTCTGTGACAAAGATATGGATCTGTTAGAGATACAAGTCCTCGGATTGGAGAACGACTGCATCTACAACGCCAACGAGAGGATGGTTTTGCGTGCACACTTGAGACACCTGTCCGTCGAAGACTTGCAAGACGATACTTTGTATTCAAAAGTAATTTCTACGATCTTCTATTTACGATTCTCGGTGATGAAAATCGTGCTTTGTGTATTCAAGTTAATTCGTTTTATTTTTTTTAAGCTTTTAACCACTGATGAGGATAGAGTGCTCGACTTGAAATATGTCAGACACATGCCGAGGTTATACACATGTTCCGACATTGACACCAAGAAGGACGATGTGATGTCAGATGGAACTTTCAAGCTCTCCATTGGAAGAATGAACTGTGTGCTCGTTTCGAAAATATTGTACGATTTAAAGGTACAAACCTTCGACACGTATTCTTGGAAAGGTGCAGCGAGTATCGACAGTTACAAATTCGATTCGTTCCACAGTATTTTCTAGCGCCGTTCTTCTCAGCCTACTGTATACAATTTCAAAATTACTTAATCGATAAAGTTACAAACGGTATCAAAGAGTTTAAGAAGAGCGCTACGAAGCTGCATATTTTTATCGACATACAAGGCCCTATATTCCTTCTACCGCAAAGGAAAGATGTTCCCAGTCTTTTGGTGTTAAATACAGGTTGTGCTCGCTAATAACAAGTAGTCAAGATTATCGATCGATTGCAATTATTAAGATATTTATTTCTCTAGGTGTTTTATCGGTGGAGAATTTTTTCAAGAAAGTCGAACAATCGACCGAGAATTCCAAAACCGATGGAAATCATCTGATAATCGACAATATTCTGGTGAAGCTGAAAAACTTGACTGTGTTTAGGGCGATCATGACGCTCAGTAGAGATTTAGAAATTCAAGTATAATTTATTGTTGATTTATCGATTACGTGTGTGCTCCTTCCAACGGATAATAGAAATTTTTATTCACAGGAGCCGATAGTAGAGCCGATACATATCCATTTTGATATCAAAAGAAAAACCGAATATCGCAGCGCGATGGAGCTTCAGACATATGGATTGTTCAATGTCCAAGGATCTATGGATTTTGTATACATCAATCTGAGCCAAAGAGATCTCAAGTCCAGCATTTTAGTGTGGAAAGACAACATATCGAAGATCGTACTTTTCGAAGATATACACGAAAATGAAACGCACTCGAACGTAGAAGAAAAACTGACGAAGTCCAATCAGGAAATGATGGTGCAGAAACTGGAAGATTTTCTCACTCACAACGAGAATACCGTGTGCGAGGTAAACGCGAAGCTAACTCTCGAGGGGCTGCAGTTAAATTTGTTCTTGGACTCGGAGGAGGTATAACTTTCAGTCATTTTATTCTCTTTAATAAGACGGCGAAACTTGTTCTAAGCAGCAGCTTTTGATTCGCAGGTGTTGAGTTCACCAGTTCGCGATCTGAATCATGGCCTATGCAGGCTAACCTTCGGCGAGCTGATCAACACTTACGCGTTCTACAGCGATAAGGCTCTAAAGATGAAGCTATCTCTTCAAAGTTGCATTTTGAAAGATACCAGGAAGGATTCTCAAGCTATAAGAAAGTCTGTAAAGCATTCTACTCTCTGCACATGCGACGAACAGCGAACTGTATTAATGCTGTTATTCTTTTTCTATTGAAGAATAATCCAGGCACCTGCAAGATTGATCGGAGAGCATCCAGAGTCCTGTATATCTGTGTCGATGTCGCCTATCGTTGACATCGCGTACACCTGTGCGCCTGCCGGCGAGAAGTGTCTCGACGCGCTCGTCCAGGAGGTCAGAATGAACCTGTCCGTGCCATTCGTGATGCACTTGACACGGTACATCATGGATTCAATTCCAGCCGACCAGGTCGAGGAAGGAATCATTAATCACGGATACGAGAGCCACAATCAAAAAGCAGTAAGTAGAAATCGCGTTTCGATTCGATCCAATCGCCGATCTACACAACTCTTCATGCCATCCAAGTATATCTATTATGGCAACGACGTACTTATTGTCACGATGCGTGTTTCTTTTAAATCAAGAACAGGGACATTGCCAGCGCGGAGAGAGATAAATTAAAATACGCACAATATTTTAAGGAGGAGCCAGGTACTTGCGTTTGTAACGTCATGTTGCTTCGATTGCGGTTTTCTGTTTAGCTTGTTTTGCTCCCTCTCCGTATGTAACAAGCATCGGTTGGCAAGAGGTTTAATGTTCACACGTTGACTACCTTATGGTTCGTACGCGAGACAAAATTTGTTGGTGGATAAAGTGATCGTTAGGGGGTAGAGTCGTTTCTAGGATCGCAAGGGTGCAGGATGCGCCTTGTTGTTTCTCGATAATGCAAAGATGGGGTTTTCCAATAGTCAAAAGCGCTAGATAAAAGATCAATCTAAGCCACAATCGCCCTCAAAAGTCCTATTTTTACGTTTACGAGGCATAATTTCCATTATTCGGCAGCATGTAGCTGTCGCAGCTTTATGAAAATAGCTACATGCGCAGTTGTATGCTTCCGAACAATGCAAATTACGCCCCGTAAACGTAAATCTAGTAAAATAATTTTATCTAGCGCTTTTAACTATTGAAAAACCCCATCTTTGCATTATCGAGAAATAAGAAGACGCATTCCGCATCTTTGCAATTCTGGAAACGAGAATCTACCCCCTTAATTTTGTTCAATATTTTGTGACAATTGTTGACTTCGATAGTCAACGTGTTGACCTGCCACGACTGCGCATGTATGTTTGTCGTTTATTTTCTATTCGTACGGAATTGCAATAACAGCTGCAATTTTACGTGTCTAGATGCTTCTGTATCTGTCAGAATACACAAACCGGAGATTTTGCTCTTCGGAGGCCTGAAGCCGAGCAACTCGCATGTGATCCTACTGCAGGCAGAGGTAACCATCGAGAGCAGCAGGCATAGCTGTTCGTCCTCGATCATTTGCACCTTTTCCGATGTTCGTGCAAAGTCAAAAAAACAAGGAAATTACGCGAAACAGACTCCTTATTGGTTACTATGTCCCTGCGACATAGAGATCTGCAGGAAAGAAGAAGCACCGGAGTTCAATGCTGACTACACCGTCACTGTCAATGCCATCAATATTCACTTGTCTGCAGAAATCATTCACACGTTCATCGACGTAAGTACCAACA
The DNA here is from genome assembly GCA_028455805.1 of Lasioglossum figueresi. Classification (NCBI taxonomy): domain Eukaryota; kingdom Metazoa; phylum Arthropoda; class Insecta; order Hymenoptera; family Halictidae; genus Lasioglossum; species Lasioglossum figueresi. The sequence continues at coordinate 1,691,212 of CM052191.1, read as the reverse complement.
AATCCTGTAGTTCGATCAATTGTGATACATATGCACGAACGTGTTTTTAGATACTGAATGAAGCAACGAGTTTTCTGGAAAGCATGCACATCAAAGCGGAGGAGAAGTTATTTCATCAGGATTTCAACGCGCACTTCAACTTGTGGACGCCGAAGAAAATATCAAACGTACCTTACAAGAAGACCATCGACGGTGAGAATCGAAAGATTGAATTCTGGACCTCCGACCAGGTTGACAACGTTTTCATTGGATGTTGCAGATGATTTAAATCTGCTGTGCGAATGCAGTGACAAAATAGTAACTGTCCACCTAAAGCCTCTGGTCATTTCCTTGTTGCTGGAGATCGAATACTTGACCGAGAGATTGCCAATTATCAAGATGGAGAACATAGTAACCGTCTCCATCAACGACTGGTTCAACAATTTCTCTTTAGAGTCCAGCATGAAGCTCCACGCGTTTTGTTACAACGCGGATTACAAGAGCTGGGAACCACTGATCGATTTGTGCTCTGACGACGATACTAACTACAGACCATGGGAATTGATAATAAAGGTATTCTTCGTTCTGTTAAATCTGTTCTTTGCTGTTAGTAAACTGATGAATAATTTTCGTTGGCAAAAATGTGAGCACTCTTTATCCTGGCCTTTACTGTGTTACTTATAGATGCGTCACGGTGAAGCTTTCATGGTGAATTCGAATTGGACCGATCCGTACCAGCAGATAAAGCAAGACGCATTGAAGACCAAGAAGAAAGGCTTGAAGAGCATCGACCAAGATTTTACGGACATGGTTTTTATAACTCCTGATCATTTGGCTGTACCAAAACCAAACGGTAGTACACACTTTAAACTCGATGTTTTATTTCGGTGAAACAGAATACGCGACTGAACCATGACTAAAAATATTTCAGACACTGAACTGTATGCACCGTATGAAGAAGATTCTGACACAGACGACGACGAGGGTCAGAAAAAGTTGATGAGAACGTCCAATTATTTATTTAACAGTAACAGCAGCGGCGAGGAGGACAGCGACAGCGACAACTCCAGCACAAACGAGGATGAAGGGCTGGAATTGACACCGGAGTGCAATATGGATTCTTGTGAGAAAATAGCATTTTGATACGATTATTTTAACACGTTAAACTGTCCATTCAGGCCGCGTGTACCACTCTCTTCGTACACGCCGACATATTTATTTAATGCGCTAAAACATATATTTTATAACAAGTTTAATACTGTAGAATATACTTCCACCAAAAGAATGAGGCATTGTGAAAAATGCAGTACAGAACAAAACACATAAGCTTATTTAATTGTCGAGCAAAAACAGCTCTACACGGAACGTGTTAATAACAATGTTTAATTACAGTTGGTCCGATCGGTCGTGAGTCGATCAAATCCAACGACATGGCAGTCTACATCACCGTCTCCACAGAGGAAAAACTGAATCTTATAGTCACTCCTAACTTAATTGCTGTCGCGGACGTTATTATGAACGCATTTCATCAAGCCAACAGTGGAATACCAATAGTACCTAACAGTAGCAGGAAGCTGAATCTGCTCAACACCATCGGTCACGAAAGTCGAATAGAACTGCTTGCTTCGACAGATGTCAGTGCACTAGACATACACTGAAAGTCTTTTTGAATCTGATTTCAACCTTATTTCCTTTCGTTGTAGGAAGATAACAAAACTGGTAGTCGCGTTATAGCAAGCCAAGACTACCACAACATCGATTCACCAGCGAGTGTTCCAAGTAGCCCGGAACCAGAAGTTCAATCTACACATGGTAGTCCGCAATGGGCGGAGAACGACATAGAGTTCACGGATCCTAATCCGACTGTGCAAAATCACTCGATGCCAATCAAGGAAATATTTCAAGACGATTCTTCCTTCAGAATATACAAGACAATCACGGGGGAGGTGTTGCGTATTATTTTTCAAGGTATCGATTGTTTCTTGTAGAATTGCACCCACAGGAAAGCAACGGGAGTGTCGAGCTTTACAGATTCTTTGTTGTATTCAGGATTCGAAAACGTGCTCGTCTATTGTCCGATGCGACAAGGTTGCAATTTGGTTCCATTGCGCCCCATCAGGCACGAAATGCGTTATCATTTGGTCATCGACGCTACGATAGACAATTATTTGCATCGTACGATCACCGTGCGATCACCGTTGCAGGTAAACTATCCAGTATCCATTTTGTTCTAAGCTATATTGTATTTGACATACTTCATATTTTAATTGCAGTTTCGAAACGAAACTTCTTACACGCTGGGTCTTTACTATAAAAAATCATTGTTGGACAAACTGGGACTATCTTGTATAGGCGTGCCAACGAACCCATTCGACGACAATATTAGAATGACAATCATTGAACCTGATTCCACTTACAATATTCCTTTGTACATAGCTTATAATTTCCCTATACATATACTACCCGCTTATTTAGAGTAAGTTGAAATCCAGGTGCAGCATGTATCAAATAACGGATGTTCCAACCTGTGTACGACACGATAAATGTTTGTTGCAGAAAGTACCATGTCAGCGAAGAAGGAATTTATTGGAAAGAACTGAGCGCGTCGATGAACGTGGCGAGAGACATTTACTGTAAAATGAAGGAGGACGAGAATCAGTCTGTATTTTGTGTCAAGGTTTCCTGTAACGAAGTTCCATTAACCACGAGACCAAGCTGTCAAGTACCGAGTTATTTGATTAGCATCCACTCGCCTCTCATTTTCAACAATCAGTTACCGTTCGTTGTAGACGTCAACATACCCTCTATCAATTATGAAGTCAAAATTGAACCCGGAGAGAAGATCAATATGCATTCCTTGAACTGCAACAATGACATACAATTTGTGTTCAAGGTGAGTACCGTTAATTCACGCGAAACTGGTATTAATTTAGAGGTGTGCGAGAACCCGAAAATGTCTGGCATTCCCGAGCATCTTAAGAGGATAGACTCTCGTTTCCAGGATTGCAAATGGGTTTTTTCAGTAGTCAAAAGTGCTAGATAAAAAATCAATCTAGACAGCAGTCGCCCCCAAAGTACAAATTTAATTAATTTAGTAATTTGCATTATTCGGAAACATACAGCTGCGCATGCATCTATTTTCATAAAGCTGCGACAGCTGCCGAATAATCAAAATTACGCCTTGTAAACGTAAAAATAGGACTTTTGGGGGCGTTCGTGGCCTAGATTGATCTTTAATCTAGCGCTTTTGCCCTAGATATTTAGCCCATGCAATCCTGAAAACGAGTCTACACCCTTAAGGACCTCGAAAGAGGTTTTCGGGTTCTCGCACACTTCTAGTATGAATGTTTCATCGATGGGGGACGATTTAGAAATATTTAAAAAATCAGAGACATATATAATTAAGTATGAAAATTGAGAAACTTCTCGTTGCCGATTGGCAGATACAAAATTACTTGGGTGGATACTGGACCGGCACAGCGAAATTGAACACCAACTTGGAAAGGAAATTCATCCTGATGACAGCGGACAGTGAATCGGACTTGACCAAACCTTTTCTGTTGAATATAGAATTGTGTAAAATCACGAGTTGGCACATTGTTATTCAATCTCAATATTGGATAATAAATAAGTCTGGATTGCCTTTGTATATTCAGGTAGCTACTCAATTTTTCTGTAGAATTACGATGCATCAAATTGACGGGTTAACAAAACGGTTTCAGGAGTGTCATTCCCATATAATCAACGAAATTCCCGAGGAAGAGTTGATTATATTCTCTCAGAAGAATAACAAGAAGGGTACGATCAGATTGAAAGCTCAACAGTCCGAGTGGTCCCTACCGTTCGGCCTCGAAGGGATCACCTCAATGTCTTTAATCGTGTGCAAGGATACGGAGCGTGGGAGGAAGTACAGAATCTTGACGGAAATCGAGAGCTCTCGCTTGTCGAATTTCACGAAGATTATTACGTTCCTGCCTTATTTCTATATCAGCAACAAAACAAAGAGGACACTGAGGTTCATGGAGGAGAATGATCAAGCAGATTTGTGGAACGACCTCCTGCCTGGACAAAGCATGCCATTTTGGCCGGTCACGGATTCGATGAGGATGAGGATAAAGTGGAGGAACAGTCAATTAGTATCTCAACACTTCGGCATCACACATACCGGGAAGACGGTGCTTAGAATGGATAATGGCGTAAGTATCGAATGTACTCGGCAATTATTATAAGTAGACTGCGAATGTTTATGTATTTTCTAATTTCTGTAGACAAATTTTAAGAAACTCTAAAAAACTCTAAAACAATAAATGCAAATAAATTAATAAACGCATAAAGATTCCGAGTCTAATTATAAGAATGTAGAATGAGAAAATATCGCGTGGAATTGTAGTCAGCCATTACCGTGGAGATCAACGGCGGCCTGAATTCCCCTTACAACATCACGTTCCAAAAGTGCGTGCCTGGGGATATACCAGTGAGGATAGACAATTTTTGCGACGACCTGTTTCTGAAAATCAGCCAGCACAACTTAGGACAAGTGGCATTGGTGAATCCGTTTCAAAGTCTTTTGTATACATGGGACGATCCTACGAAGCCCAGAGAGCTCATCTGGAATGTCTACAACAATAAGAAGACCGGGTATGACGCCAAGTTCGAAAAGGCAAGTGCTAGGATAAATACCAGTGAATAGAGCGTGAGATAAACATGGATTGTTTTATTGTTTAGGACGGATGTGGCCAAGAGGTTGTACCCCTTGTCATCGTCGATACATGCAACAGCGTGTCCTCCTCCACCTGTTCGTATAAACAATGTAACAACAAGTCGACGTGGTTGGAGACCAAATCCGCGAGTTTCAACGGCAGCGAGAGCAACGTCTGCGACGAGGATGTCAAATCACCGACACTGAAACGCGCCCAGACAGAACAGACCACTGTCGTCTACTGGGTGAGCTACATGGAGAGTAATCAGAGAGTTCTATTGTTCACACAACACGAGGCAGTGTTCTTAAAAGCGAAGAACATCATTGATCCTGAACCGAGTAGAAAGGAGATATTTGTTTCCCTCGCTGGCATTGGCATCAGCATTGTAAGTTGACGACAGCCGCTCGACTAGCTGGTTGGTTGATTCTCTGGTTGATAATTTCTTAAAGCATAGAATGGTAATGCGTTTTAGGTAACTAAATCGAACGAGATCCTGAGGGAGTTGATGTACGCCAACCTGACAGACTCTGCGGCTCACTGGGAGCTTTACTTCGGCAGAAAATGGAAAAGTTTGTCGTTAGAATTGAGCGCGTGGATAGAGAGCAAATATGTAAATTCTTGTAAAAAGGCTCAGTTAGACAATTTAATTGACGTAAGTCGGTCGAGTCTTTCGCCGTCGTTCAACGAGGACACGACTACATGAACGAATTTTCAGGTTGACCTGGCAAAAATGCACATAACCAAGCCCTTCTTCGGGAAATTGAGAAGAACTTACTCTCCAGCAATTTGGTTGCACTGTAGGAAGTCTATGACGTTGACTTATTTGCAGGGTTATGTGCATAGAATACAGGTATAGCTATAAAATCATTTAAGATTGCATTCTATGGAGATAAGATGATTCTGAGATTGATGTGTGCTGTTTCGCAGATTGATAATCAAATCCGTAATACAACCTTCCCTGTAGTTTTATACTCGAACCTGCAAAAGAGCGTTATCAATTATGCTGGGAACCCTAAGCTGAAGCACTCTATTGAGTTTGTTGGCTTGAAGCAAAGGAAGCTAAATTACAATGTTTACAAGTAAGCGTGCATCTTTACATCGATTTTTGTGGGTACTGTTTACTAGAGTTGTTCAACTTGTTTCGCAGAGGCATTTGTGTGATAGTGCGGGAATTTGATTTGAATTTGCAAGAAGGTTTTCTTCTTTCTTTGATCGATTTGATCCCAAAGAAACCGGTGACCAAGTATTCCATCGCCGCAAAACTGAGAAAGGACGTCTCGAGCGTTCACATTTTGCCTTCCAACAGAAATAACGAGGTACTTCCGAAGTAATTTACTAATTATTTCCAAAATTGTGTCCAACCGACACGTCCGTTGACAATGACTTGATAGTTGCAGAGTTCAATTGTTAAAAAGAAAAATATAATAGAGCAGATGTATATTTCTCCGATCCTAATACGCTTGATATTGTTGGCTGACACAGAGAGACCTAACATTTATAATATTAGCGATATCGCGGATTATAAAAATATTGTCCGATTTATTTTTGAATATTCTGAGAATGGAAGCTCCGAGAAGCATGCTGAATTCAGGTGGGAATTTAATGCTAAACATATCATGATTTGATATTAATGTTAACGCTAATATCGATCTTGGTATTTCAGACTCCCTTGTTATCAAAGAAACTTTATTACTGTTAACAATGCGGAACTTTCGTTCGATCTGTCACGGTCGTACGCGGCTCAGGCTATGCAACAATTTCAGGTGTTGATTCGCTCGACTACCGTTCTAGGAAATCAGTATGGCTACAACTTTAAATCACCAGGGGATAACTTCTACGAGTCCAACACCGTAAGAGAGTGAAACCGAATGTTCACGGATATCCTTTGATTTTAATTATTTTCTCATACATCCAAAATATTCTGTTTTAATTTGAATTATTCTGTGTCGCAGTTGATTCTGTGCGGAGATGAAATAGCAGAGAAACTGAGCCACGAGGTAGCATGTCAATTGGGCTATGCCACGGTAGATTCTATACAGACTTCAGCCTTTAATTTTGATTTTGAACTTCACGTATCTCCATTAAAGGTAATAGACCAAGACAGAATAATTCTGGTGTTTCTGCAACAATTATCCGAGTCGATTAATCAGAGGATTTGATTGTAGACGAAAGAGCCATGCTTTCAGAACCAGGATGTACCTCCTCTGAATCATTTGATTCGTACCTCATTTTCTACAGAGATTGAGCTGGAGACCTGCAGCTTAGTAACTGCATTTATAAATAGTAAGTAAAAAATTATTCATCGTTCGTAAGTGAACAAGTACGTAAACACGTGCATTGACATTGTATAGGTGTTCACCAGGAAGAGTTGAAATATTTCTTCAGAACTTTAGGAAAGAAAACATCAATATTTTTTCATACTGAAAGTTCCTCCCTGAAAGCTTATTCGAAAGTGATAGCAGATATTATAAAAAGGTATGGAATAAGTAGTAATCATTCGCGTCGAGCATATTTATAGTCCATCGTACATCTTTTTCAGGGCACAAGAAATAGGTCATAAGTTTATATCTCGAATACGCTTACCACGTTACGTCAATCCATACAAGGTAAACCATAATTATTTTAATTGGATTCATTAACCCCTTTGCACTACCATTTATTTTACGATTACAAGGATTAGAATATCTTTGGCGTTTATAATTTAGTAAGAAAAAAAAGGAAAATTTATATTTATTGTATACCCACGTATTCTCTGATGGTTATATATTGACTACGATCAAATGGAATTTCATTTCTATTTAATACTGACTCGATATTATAGCACAAGGGGTTAAATGGATTATAAGTGATACTTGTATGGATATAAGTAATTTACAAATGTGATGATCATTTTTCTTTTACATCAGGGAGTGGAAATATTCTCGGTACACAAAGCGAAAGGGATGCACATTCTGACTTTGATAAATAAAAATCCTTGTATGGAAGCAGAGACCTATTGGGCGCATGCTGCTTTGTCTAACGATGGGAAACATATAGCACTGGTTTCTTTGCAGTAAGTATGTCGAGACAATTTCATTCGTTCAACTAAAATCGAAAGCGTTACTTGCTACTATTTCCATTGCCATTCAGGCGACTATACTTTATCGAGAAAGGATCTGTATGGGGATCTCTGAACGTAAAATGGACTCTGGAAACGACCCAACTGCTATCACCTACAACTGTAGTCAATAATAAACTGATCCTACATGTGAACAAGGTATTTATCATATGTATCAAACTATAAGTGTTTGAATCTGTTCTATGTATACTCGTAAGTGATGGATCGATCTTACCTGTAGAATGAAGACCGCTTATCGCCCATGGGTGATTGGTATTTGGAAAGCGAAGCAACAGATGTTCTGGAGTGGCTGTGCCAGAAAATAAATATAGCCATGATCTTGAACATGGAGAACGGTATATGTTCAAACCAAGTTGTGTAACTGCAACCCAAACTATAAAAGAAAGATCATTGTATATTTAAATTAATCAGGCACAATAAATTCTCCAATGAACGCAACACTTCCTTCTATATTGAAAACCTATGACTAAGAAGCAACATTGTTTTGTTTCCTACAAGTACAATTTAATTCATTCTCAACTTTCGTATAGTTTAAATATCCTCTACGCATCGCCGCCATCGCCATCATTATCATCACCCCATCATCACCCCATCATCATCATCATCATCATCATCATCATCATCATAATCATCATCATCATCATCATCATCATCACCATCACAATTGTGTGAGAGCTCTTCATATACTCTCGTAAATAGTTCTTTCCCCCTTGTTTAAATCGCTATTAAGTTCTATCTCAATGTGTCAGACGTGTCCGTATATCATATATATATATGTCTATTATATATATATGTATATAGTCATTTGGATAAAGTACGTCTAGTTTATTTCATAATTTATTTACAAAAAGTCTTAGTAAATTACACTTACAGGCATCTCCACTCGAACTAAAGTAAATAATTTAAGAACTACACGTATTTAGATATCTATAGAGTAGGATACTTTGGGGTCAGGGAGAAGCTGGGATCAGGGAAAGTGTTCTGTTTAACTTATTTACCTCGTCCACCTTTTTTTTCCATTTTTCCTTCATCCTTTTCACCTAATTATCCTCGAACATAGTCGAATCAAATAGATCCTTTCGTTTCTTTTTTTTTTTACATGCGCTACCCTTGTGAAAACTTAAACATCACTCATTCGTGACATTTCTCTCTACCGAAACGAAAAAGGAAGTACCGGCGTGGAAAGTGTATGTACGTGTGTGTTTGTGTCCGAGTTTTCTCTGTAGACGTGTATGTGTGTACGTGTATGGGGGGCGGGGTGTCTGTGTGTGCGTGTGCGCGCACGAATACAAACATGTCTTTGTTCCAAAGAACTATTAAAAATGAGGGTGGTTTCGTCATTTTCTTTTCTCTCTCGTTTCTTTCAATTACATTATAGGTAAATGTATACGTAAGAATCGTCGAAATGTGTGCAAAAGCTGACAATGGGGGGGATAGTACGTACTAGTTTCTTTTTTTGCTTTACGATAACATACGCGCTTCGAAAAAGCATAAAAGTCTTGAGATTACAATTACATCCCATTAGAATTACTTAATGGCACGATCGAGAGCTTAAGATTTAAAAATTCCATGTTTTATCCGTCTCTGTATGTTGCGTTTGCTTACATTACTGAAAAATCACTCTCGAAAATTCTCTCCCTCTCTCTCTCTCTGCTTTCCTCTCTACTACTCTTTCCCCACAATTTACGAACGATTACATATTTTTCGTCGATCCCTTCAGTTCACGGTTACATGTTCTAATTTGACCGTAAAAGCATTCGGTTGCATTTTTACAAACACGTCCATTCCAAAAAAAAAGGAAAAATAACTAAAACACTGTAGTGAAATATATCGTCTATACCTACATAGAACTTCTTGTTTCGGAAAATCGCCTGAAAAGAAGTTTTTTTAAAAAAAAAGGAAAATGAAAAGAAACAAACGGGAATCCACCAAAAAATAATTACGTGAAAAAATTTGTTTTCGTGAATATAAACTTAAGCGTTATCTAGCGCTTGGTCTCTCCCGAGCGGACTGTCTTCTAGTTTATCTTTCGCTTACACTCTTCCTATGCTTCCCTCGACAACTCTCTTCTTTCTTTCTCTTTTTCTCTCTCTCTCTCTCGCTCTTCTTTCTCCCTCTTATTCTTTAGTTCTTGTAAGCTCGTGTATACGTAGTATATTAGCAGTTAATTTCACAGACACTATTCCCCACCCCTTTTTCTACCAGCAACCCCATCCCTGGTGCACACACGACCGAACCATTCGTCCATTCATTACCTTTGTCGATACACACATACACGCACGTGCACACACACGAACGTATACGCTCGGACAAAATAGCGACACACGCACAGAAGGCGTCACGTGTCCCTTTCTGGTCCGACATCGTTCATTCATTTTTCTTTCTCTCTCGCTCTCGTTCTCTTTTGCTCAACGTGTACACATTTTGTTACAATTCCGCAAGTTTATCCTCCACCTGAATTGTTTTAGAACTGTGTCCCTTCAGCTTTTTCTTTTGTTTCGTTAATTTCCGTGTTTGACCGTTGCGCACTCACACACAGATTGCCCCCATTCACGCTCTTTTCGCACGAGAATGATCTTCTCCCGGTAAAAGGGAAATCAGACAACGTTTTCAACATTCTTCTCCTTCTCTCTCTCTCTCTCTCTCTCTCTCTCTCTCTCTCTCTCTTCTCGTATAATTGTTTTCTTTCCCCTTTCATACTACAATTCTTCTTCATTCTCCGTAAATAATCGCAGTTTCCTATTTCTTTCTCTCCACGATACACACACACACGCAAACAAAATACATGCATTCGCAGGCACGTACATACACTCTAGCTCTTTCCCTCTTTTGCTCATTTTCCCAACAATGTCTTTCTTTAGTTCTAGTTTTGCCTGTGCATCTAAAGTCGAGACTCTCGGTGGTCTACTGCTTTTTCTCATACAATTTTTGTATTTCTCTTCGCAACGGAGACCACCGTGGCGCGTTCGGCGCCGCATTGTGTACTTTAATTCTTCTCGTATTTCTGTCCACACCATCGCTCTCGCTCTCTACCTCTCTCTCTCTCTCTCCTCCCCCTCCTCTCTCTCTCGTTCTGTTCATTTTGTTTAAATTGTTTCGTTACTTGACACGCGCGGCGCGACGCGTAGCTCAAATATACGATTCAATGTAAGTGTAAGAGTGTATGTGTTTCTTTCGTGTTTTCCATGTATAGTACGTGTGTGTCTCTGTGTGCGCACGTGTGTGTGTGTTCGCGTGTACATGTATGTCGAGTGTATATGTGTTATCTACAAAATATCTTAATTACTCGCTAATTACAGCACAAAACATGCAAATATAAAAATTTGCATTATATTATCGTTAATATTTATATATATAATCGTCACCCCAATATTATCGTTCCGCATCGCACCATTTTAAGGTTCGTCAAACAGATTTGTTATTTTATTTTTCTTCAATAGTTTTGTCTCAATCGTCATCTCCCAGTTATTCTTTTATATATTATTATGCTGCTAATAATCGTTTGTCTCATTTCTTCTTTCTCTCTCCCTCTCTCTCTCTCACGCTCGTTCTCTCTCTCTCTCTCTCTCTCTCTCTCTCTCTGTACGTATCCGTCTCATTCTACCTCGCAACCCTCAACATCTCTCTCTCTCTCTATCTCGGTGTCTTGTCATACATCTCCCTCTTCCTCTAGTTGTAATCCGTTGTTTTGAATCGGCACGATTTCACTCGTGGCTTCGGGAACCCAGTTTCGTTCTGTTCATTGACCCTTTCTCTGTTTATCATTCTTTTCATTAACTATGTAAATATCTTACACTATGTCGATATTATTCCAATTCACGAAGGGGGGTTGGGTGGGGGGGGAAAAAGGTATAGCTGACAGGTATCGCGTGTTGTGTCATGGCGCGGGCGCGCGCACGGCCACGGGCGCGGCACTCGCGTATTCGCAGTGTATCTGTTACGCGCACGCGGCTAACACCGTTCGATCAACTTTTTTGTTAATTCTCTTCCCCGTTATTTACTCGATATAAAACTACAACCACGCGAATCTGGTGGCGTTCGTATATCGACACTTTGTTCCGTCTACTGTATTCTCTATAACCGATTCCACGTTCCTTCCGTTACTCTTCCATGGTGCTATACCATACAACGTGCTCCTTTCTTTTCATCCGTTATACTGAACACTATCACCTTCCTGCTCACACTTTTTTTCTACACCTTTCTACGCTTTTTGTTTCGCTCTCGCTCGCTCTCTCTCTCTCACTCTCACTCTCGATCTTTCTCTCTAAACGTTCGTTCTTTCCTATCTCTCTCACACATTCTTTCTCTAAACATGCGCGCTCTCTCTCTCTCACTCTCACTCGCTCGCTCGTGTTTTCTCTCTTGTGTTTTCCGTATTATCTATATAGAATAGCAGCCACTATGTATATATATAGCTGTCTTTCTGTCACCTTGGAAAAAACTTTATCATCGTCGTAGTCGTCGTCATATCAGCATTTTACACAAGGAAGGAGACTAAACAAACACGGATCTCAACACACCCGCGTATATATTCCAAAAAGAAAAAAAGAGAATACCGTTTGTCTCTCTCTCTTTTTGTCAACAAAGTTACGCGCCCCTGGAACACTGGAACAATACACGAGCAACAATCGCGGCCACCTGCTGATCCAATATCTGACTCATCACCAGGGCAAGTAGCCGTGACTCGTGCTGTAACAGCAGAGTCCTGTTGTCCGGATGCCTGGCAAGGTTGAGCAGCGTGCCGGCCGCGCGTCTCAGCATGTCCAAGCTGGTTCCCATCGATTCGGGATTGTCCCGTAACGCGGCCAATCCGTGTTGATTCACGACCCCCAACGCGCTCGATTCCGCCTGCTCGATAAACGCAACCAGTAACGCAACGCACGGTGTTTGCAGAGCTATGGTGCGCGCCACCCCGCTGTCAGCCGCCGACAGGAAATGAAGCAGATTCACGCCGAACTCGCGCAGCACTTGCTCTTCGCTCCGGCACAGTAGCCTGGTCAACACGGAGCAGAGTCTCTGAAGCCTGGAGTACGGAGGCGTCGCAACGACTAGGTCCACGTTGCACTCGGTAACACAAAGCTTACAGAGAGCCTCCAACGCTAATCTCTGCGGCGACAACGACGAGTTCGGGCCTACCGTCGGGAACGGGTCTTGGCCGTGAGCGGCTGGACACACCGCCCAATGCAGAAGACCGTCCAATACCGGCCGGGATATCTCCTCCGGGTGCTGACTCAGATCCAAGTGGCCGGCTATGTTCGCCGCCATCACCAGCACGTTTTCTCTTATGTGATGCAGGAAATCCCACCACCATTCGCTCTCACCTTGCAGGCTACTGCAACTGTCCGCAAAATCCGCGTCCTCTTCCCGGTCGTAGTTCCGCGTTTTCTGTGTCCTGACCGGATGTTCGTGATGCAACAGTAACAGTTTACCGAGCAAGCTCAAGAATGTCACATTCTTGGCGAATTCGGCCTCGTTGCCCGGTATGAATGTGAGATTCCTTAATATTGTGGACAAGCAGACGCAACGCCGAGCCAGGTTGTCTTGTGTCTCGGTGACGAGGTACAAACTCGCCTCATCCCTTGAGTAACTCTCATCCTCGTAGTCACTTATTCGTCTCCTCTTCAACGTACCCGCCGGATCTCTTATTTTTAATCTTGGTCCCTCCTTATTATCGTCCTCTTTCGATATCGAATCTTGTTGATCCTCGTTCTCCACCTTTATCTCGGGCTTCTCCAACTCAACGTTGGCCGTCGCTGTGTCGTTCAGCCCGTTCTGGGTGGGGATCAACTCCTCGTCGGACTTTTGTATGTCCGAGAAGTGCTCGCCCATATTGTTGTTCACCTTCGCACTCTCGGTCTCGCACTCTTTCTTGAAACCGTCGTTTTTCTTCTCGAACAGCTCCCTCGTCAAATCGTTCATCTCCACCGGTTCTTTCTTGATCCTGGACAAAACGTCGCTCAAGGTTTTCGTTTTCTTCTTCTTGTCCAGCTGTTTCTTCTCGCTGGCCTCCTTCGGCTTATCGCCGAGTTCAGCGGCTTTCTGCGATGAGAACTCCGACGTCTCGAGCGTGTTCGAATCCACTTTGGTTTCGTCCTTCGAATCTGTACATTCGACCTCCTTCTGCAACAACGGTGGTTTTTCGTCTCTGAGAAGACGCGCGAACGGTACCGATCCAATTTCAGACTGAAAGCAGGTCACTATGTATTTCGTGGTGCAGATGTCGACTTGCCAAGGCTCGGTTTCGGATTCACACTCCTGATGATCCCAAGTCCTCCGTGTGTCCAGAACGAACAGGTCCTCGTCTCTTGAAATAATTTTCACCGGACGACCTCTTCTCGACAAGAACGTGTAGTTTGAGGACGACAAAAGTTTGGTTCGATCCTCGGGATCGATCGGCCGCGTCACGGCACCCAAATCCACTTCCGGTCCTTCCGCCGATTGATTCCAGTTGCGATCCTCCTCGTTTACGGTCGATTCGAACATATCCGACAGGGAACACGAGAAATGTTCCAGCAGGACGTCCAGCAACCCCGGCAAATGCGTCAATCCAAAATAACTTACCTGCAACAACAAGGGTTACGTTTCGACACAGTGTTTTCTAAAGTATATTTATTCTCTCGCGAGACAGGAATGATCGAAAAAGATGAAAGACTTACAGAAGAGTCGTCAAATAATAATATGTTTAGTACGTCAAGGGCCCAACAACTTTCAGCTAATAGGCCAGATCGTAAAGCCATCATTATGCGCCAAGCTTCGACAGGCGCAACGTCGGCTCGTGTCAGTTTCCGCCGCTTATAAATAAGTGGGGTCACCGCTTCCACGCTGTCAGGAGGGAATGTCATTTCTCTTTTCGATGTAGGTTGTTGACTTATCATAGGGTTGATTCCGAGCTGAGTCTACGAATGAGCAAGTTACGTAATAACGTGTTGCCATTATGTTTTTAAATGAATGATGTGCTTATATCGCATATATAACCACGTACCTGGTGATTACCAGGTGCAGGATAAAGGGGGGACGGTTGATTTGAGTATCGATGATCCCACGGAGGAGGAGCGTGCGCTATAGCGTTCAGAGTCGGTTGAGGAGTAGTTCTATTTGGTTGCTGATTACCCCATTGCTGACTACTAGCGATTGGTCCTGCTGCAGGCGTAGCGGGCACAGGACCGACCGGTGGCGTCGGTTGCTGCGATGGTTGCTGTGGCGGTTGTGGTTGCGATTGCGGTTGCTGCGATGTGTATGTTACCCTACTGCTCCCACTACTGCTGTTGTACTGGTTGGTTGTATTTGGCCATCCTGGGGGTCGCAGTATCGCCATTACAAAATATGTCGTTCAACGACATAATACATCAAACTATCGCGCTATTTATTTATCGAATACTGATCGTTTTACCTGGATACGTTGGTCTTGGTTGATTATATTGAGGATACTGTTGGTCTTTGGCAAAATCAGGATGGCGCCTAGGCGGGTTTGGACCTGGCGGTGGCGGAGGCATGTTCTTGTTTGCACTCGCACCTCCTGAATATATTTGTGTCCCTCCTGGAGCTCCATATCCTCCCTTCGATCGAAAGCAAATCATAATCGATAAGATACTCCAATGATGAGTCCACACTGCTGTTTACGAACAGTTCGCGCCAACAGCAGTGTAAACACTTTAGTGAACTGTGATCAGCTGACAGCGAGCACGCTTGTAACAGTGTTCGCTCGGTGAGCGGTACATCAAAGAATCTGTTCACGAACTCTCAACGCACATGTGGACGCATTGAGATCCAATTATACCGAGTAATTTTTCGCAGTCCTCGTATGACATTCTTATAAAGTTTCCTTATCCCGTTTCATTTTTTAATAAATCATTTGTTAAACATATTCCACCGGGAACACTCACTGTCGCTTTCCTTTTTTCTTTCAACACCATCTTCTTGTATTACTAAATATGCAGCTGATACAAGTAAAAGACCTTCAAACATATCTCATGATTACCGTGAGCACACAGCAAGGTCTACAACGAACTGGCCCGCAATCACCAAGCAAACAAACCTCAATGCAGTTTCTGCTAGCGAACGGCTCGTAAGGAACTCCTCGCGGCGAGGAATATTTACCTGTTCCTGTCGATAATAATCTTGTGGGCACGAATAAGACGAAGTAGCGGAAGGCTGGGAAGGTGAAGAAGGTTGACTGGTAGCCGTTTGTTGTGGTACAGTAGCCGGATGTGTCTGCGGCGCAGATGGGTAGCTGTTACTTCTGGCGTTGGGCGGTGTTCCTGCCGGGTAGCTTCCAGCTTGTTGACTACTACTATATCTATTGTATATATCCTGTCCACTGGCGTTGTTCGGCGGCATATTCCCTCCAGGATAACCCCTGCAAAATTTGTAAACGGTGATCAATGTTTTTTCACACCTTTGTTTCGTGTACAGGGTGTATAGAAGGTAATGGCGATCCGTCGTAGGGGCGAATCTACACCTCTGGATCGGTGGACATTTGTAAAGGAAACTTGCCGCAAAATTGTTTATAACAAAGAAAATTGTGGTTGGAGTTTGTTTTTACATCAGCACCTTCTTCGTGTGTGTGTCTCGAGACAAACGAAATTTAAAGGGATATTCGTCGCTAAACCCGTCATCATTGTCTCCCCTCGCCTTTTCAGGTATATCGCCAGTAGTCGGGACTTTGTGCCTGTAGCAATAATATGAAGAAGCGGTACGTGACAGAACACAGATGATTCTCAATAAACAAATGAAAAATCAATATCTCTTTAGGAACGATTTCTTTTGTTTCAATCGATCAGCCTTGATCAAATACATTGTATATTGTGAGAGCAGAGTTTTCGCGCGGAAATTTAATTAATATAACGGAACTATTTTGATGGTGATCGAAGTAACATCTTCTCGTTCGCTGTCATGATTTCAAAAAGTGTGTTGTGCAGTGTTTAGTGATTGTGTAGAAGCGTGGTGTTTTATGCTTCGATAGACAGGCACAGCTATTCGGACGTATTCGCGTGAGTAAACAATAGTGTGCTGTGAATCCAACAGAGGAACAGAAGATCTGAAAAATTTGTAAGCATACTTTACATTAGTATTTTATAATTTGGTGTTACTATTCTTATGTATAACAATATATATAAAGTTTTCTTTCATATTTTGCAATTTCAAATTCATCATCTGAATGGGCAGGGAGATGCCGACTTGGTACAAGCCTAGCGACGAATGTCCCCTTAAATTTCGTTTGACTCGAGGCACGCACACGATCATGTTCTGTTTCATCAACACAGGCAGGTATTTGTTTGCGACATGTGGTAGTTCCTTTCAAACGTTTTCTCTTCTAGATGAGCAGAATTGTTAACAACAATTTCCTTCAGTATAAACAATTTTGCGGCAAGTTACTTTTACACATGTCCACCGATCTAGAGGTGTAGATTCACCCCTAGGACGGATGACCATTACTTTTTATACACCCTCTACAGTAGGTACTCGCACGTTGTACGAAAACGGAACCGGAATTTCAGGCAAGATTCGAGGTTTACATTCAATCGCATAAGATTTCCCGTCTATATCTCTCGCACTATCGAATCGAAGCCGCGACCAATATGTACATACAACAGTAATAAGAAACAATCACGACGCGGTTTGCAACACCATAACACACAAAATGCAACGAACAAGGTTCGTTTTAAAAACGGACATTTGCTCGGGAGTGCAATGAGCGAGAACCTACTGTCACCTCGCACGTTTCGTTGATCTAACCTGTCGACATCCGGTACGTAAGGTGAATAATGTGACCTCGGTGAGTAAGGTTGATTGAACTCTCCCTGTTGAGTGAGGGTGTTTCCTTGAGGGCGGATATACTGATCCTGGGGATAGTTTTGGTAGGAACCTGTGTTCTGGTAACTGCTTTGTTGTATACCTTAAACACAAACGAATATTTTCCAGTTGTTCAATGATGTTTAGTCTGTAACATGCGTTTCCGAATAACAATAAGAGAATAAAGTAACAATTAACAGGCAGTAAACAACGGACAAGGACGTGCTAAAATGGGAAACATATACATCGTTCTAAGTCGTGAAAGGACACAAGGAAGAGAGAAGTACCTGGGGTTCGTAGTGGACCAGGGTAGGGCGCCGCGTTCGACTTGCGAACAGAGCGTCCCACACTGTTGTCGAACGGTTTCGCGCTATTCTGCCCGCCCTGGTTCGAACCACCTGTCGGAATATCATTCTCTCAACCGCTATTCCTTTCACACGATTCCACAACTATCAGGTTGATGTCATTGTCGTCGTATATGTATACACCAACTCAACAAGTTCAGCCCCGGCGGAAATCTCAAAATTCTCCTAGTCGAACCGAATTTTTTTTCGCGGCGGTTGACGAACGTTATTAGTAGACTGCGGATTTTGTGCATTAATGACAAAATTTGGTCTGTACAATTTAAAACAAAAGAAACATTAACAACGTTTAAGGATATCAACAAATTATTTCCAACTTATTGAAATGATCAAAAAAAGAACTGCTTTCCTGTTTGCCTCCTGCCTCTTGTAATTAGCATAGTCAATTTTTATTTTGCATAAACATCCGCGGTCTAGTTATTAGAGATAGAATCATCTAATATATTACATGTACGTTTTCTATTCATTCTAGAGTTCGAAACTAGCTTGTATAAAATTATTACATAGCAAGTATACTCGATGAAACTTTTTCGATTTTTGAGTACATTCAGTAGATCAAATTAAATGAAGTTTGATACAAATCGCAATGTTTGCTCCGCGTTATAGAAGGGTTTACTGTAGCGAAACGAAACTTAATTATTGAAATTGACTTGCATTTATAAATAGATATTGAACTTGATCCTATCCCTAAATGTTATTGATTATTGACCCGCAGATATACCCGTGAAAAGAGCTTAGCTGTGGGTTCAGTTAGGGGGGCTGAACATGTTAATATATTGTCTCTACCATGAATAATAGAATAGAATGTGAGCCATTTACCTTGATGAGGGGAGGGAGCACTACTCTGGCTGGGCGGTCTAGGAGGAGGAGGCGTGTACTCCGAAGAAGGTCCTCCAGGTGTACCGCCAGTGTAACCACTCTGGTAACTTCCATAACCATCCATGGAAGCATTACTCGATCCAGCAGCAGGGAAGGAATCTTGTGAATTGGAAGACCCTGAAGAACGTGTAATGTTTATTTATCAAGTCACTTTATCAGTCTCATGGTGAACCTGCCTAAACAATTACCTAGGGTTTTGATGATTTTTGGATATATTGTAGAGATCCCTATTTCACGTGTATATAAATACACGGTTTACGTACCACGTGTATACGTGTATTTTAGTACACGTTCAAAACCGCGATCTCTAATATATTGTAGAAATCGATATTTTGAACTTTTTTGTTAGCGGCGGTCTCGCTTAGTTTTAAACATATTTGCGAAAAACTATCGGTACCACTACAGTGAATTCTGATTTGTGCGTCTGTGGCACCGCATGCGCTAGTATTGCCGGAAAATGATTCTATACACCTACCCGGTGAGGGTACAGAAGCAGTTCCCTTTGATCCTTTCTTCTTCGAGCCAGCTTCGACTTGGTTTATGATGGGCTGGGGATCCACACCTCCACGGTCGAAGTGACATTCGTACGCCAACAAATGTTTCGTGTAGTGTTTTCGCAGCGTGTACGCTGCGCTACTACTCGCACCGATGCCGAGCAACCCCGCTATGTCTTTCCACGTTTTGTTCTTTGTCACCTATAGAGAATGAACGTGATTTTTTCCTCTGTTAGACGCGTCGCGCCGTGTTTTTATCAATGTAAAATCCAAACAGCAAAAATCTGCATCTCGAAAACGCAAAATAAAAAGAAAAATTACACGTGGAACAGAAACAAAAACAAAATCGTTACAGGTACTAGTCTAAAAGAAAAACAAAACATCGATTTGACGAAAAATAACCAACTCTGCCTTGTTTGCATTCGAACGACTTAAATTGTTTTTCTGACCATGCAGAAAAGTATGGAAAAAGTGAAACAGACAAAAAAGTCGAGACGAATTACCGTAATTATATTGATATTAAAAGTTTATCTTCACTGAATATTAGAATAATTCCATATAGCACCAAGGTTCGTAGATCAGGGCGCATTCCATACGCGTCGAACGACTACTTCAAGAAAAGACGTGTTAAAGCTTCTTTGTTCTCTCTCTCGTTCTTTTTTTCATATAGTTATAATACAAGAAAATAAAAGGAAAAAAAATGAAACATTAACAGCAAAAAAAGTACAATGTGATCATGCACAATTCAGCGTATACAGAAAGAAGCGTGTTCACAGCGGTTTTCAACAACCGACGATACGTTTTAAAATGCATAAACATGGAAAAAGAAAACTAAAACAAAAAAAAACATAAAACGAGAAACTCGTGTGTGTGTGCGCCTTCATTCGAGTTGTCAGTTAGGTGACACCTCGATGCGTGTACACAATGTTCAAAACGAAAAAAGAAAACGTGAACACATATAGAGACAATAAAAAAACTACGTAAAGACACCGAGGGCTAGATGGAACTACACTGCACCTTGCATACCTCCATGAAGCCCCCCCTCTCTTTGACGTAGAGGTATAGCCGAAATAGGTCGAGGGGGTTCTTGGAGATGGTAGGACAGCTTGTAATTGGTGTTCTTCTTTCTTCCATAAAGTTAACTAATTTGTCCAGCCATGTTCTTCGTTCCATCGAGTCGTCCATTTCGTACAATTTCGCCAAGCTATCTGGTTTCTGTAATAATCATCATTAGAAATTTAGCCACCTCGATACTATTCCACAACATTTAGTCTGAAACATTTACAGCACTATTTATAACAATGTATGTTATATATACATTTGTCAAATATCGTATGTTACAAACGTGACGCTATATTAATATTTTTATTTTACTTGGTCGAGTGCTGCTACAACCCAAATCTTTCATGCAATGAGTGCTTTTTCCCCTGAAAGTTCTATGTTGGAAAACGAAACGTATCGAATGTATATCATGCAGCTATGCGAAGCAAAATAACGTAAAACAAAATGTTCTCGCCCAATGATAAAACGTGTCGGTAACGTATTATGATTTTGTGTTTCGCCAAGGTTAATGAATGATCGTGTTACGTGTATATACAGACGCGCGAAGGAAAATGTAACCGCTATACAACAACTTCTCGAACACTACATCGTAAAGAATATACGAATAACACGGGCAACATATTGTTATTTTATTTGCAACACAAACGAACGGATGCTATACACATATACACAGGCTCTGGTCGATTGATATGCAAAAGTGAGCAAGACGTGAGTAACATTTGTTCGTATTCATCTTAATTTTCGAGAAAATCAACACTTTGAAAATCCCCTGCACCCCTATGCTATTAGTAAAGGTAAAGGCTTGTAAACATTGTTTACGCGCACGATACATGTATAGTAACTTTGCTGTAACAGCATAGGCATGCAGTGGATTTTTAAATTCGACTTTCCCGAAAACTAATCCGAGGACGAATAAATTCTACTATACGTTTACGCACAGCATGTCGTACTCGCATTTGTGTATTAGATCAGATCCTGTGTATATCTACAGAAATGAGGAATTAGAAACATATAAATGAATGTTAGAGTGATACACGAATTACATTTGCGAAGCAAATACAAAAATTTTGTTGACATTAAACAAAGCTCGAAGCATTCAATGTGTGTCATACTTTTCGTAACAGTATAGTAAATACGTATAGTGAAAAAACAGTAACCTTAGATCTGTACGGGTCTTGAGGCACATGACTGTTAAAAACCTGTAAAATATATAAAATATTGAAAGATCTAAAAGATTGCGGTGTAAAATTATTTACCCTGAACGTATATCTTTTTTTTTTAATTTTGATCGTGAAAACAACAAACATACGTTTAAATATGCAAATATACATACGAAATAGAAAAACGTTATATCAAAATCTCTTTTTATCCTTAAAGAACTATAATAACCAAACTATACATACAGGACTAGCAGGTGTACGTGGCCAACCAGGGCTGTTCATGTCAGGATATTCTTCGTGGATCGAATTGATACTCGCGGCACCGGGCGACGGAACTGTACTTTGTGGTGTGGTTGGATGGCTGTGATACCCTCCCATCATTTCTTTCCGTACCTTTGGTGTAAATGCTGGGTCTTCTCCAGAAGCTAAATAACAGGAAATACAAATACATACAGTCAGAAGAATGAAGAAGTATCGTCGACATATTCTTAAAGCTTTCTACTAACCAGCCGATGCGTTTGACAATGTAGATTGTTGAGAACCCTCGTCCAAGGATGTGCCATCAGGACCGGTGGTTATTACAGATGTAACAGTACCGCTCGAAGTGGATGTAACGTTAATCGATGATGTTACTTAAAATATCAAATCATACATTGTTAACGAAAACGTACCGACGCAATGGAAAAGCAACGTAAAGAATTTCGAAATAAAAATACCTGAAGCCGTGGTTGTTATGCCGTTGTCGTTCGAGGTTTCCGTAGTAAGGTCCGAATGACTCGTCGAAGTTGGTGTTGAAGTAGGATGCGAATTAGGAGTGGTACTCGGTGGAGGCATTGGACTTCCCTCGTGATTTAGGGGTGGCGTAGCTGCTGGAGTGTGTAAATGCGGTACAGCCGAGCTTGTCGGAGGTGGCTGACTACTGACATGATTGGGCGACGGTGGAGGAGGACCCATGGAGCTAGCTGGAGGTCCCATATTGCCGATCACAGTCACACCAGGGGTACCAGGAGGTACCATACCTGTTGTATTGCTACTCCCATAAACCTGAGGCGGTCCAGGACTGGGTGGCATACCTGGCGGTACACTATTAAATCCCATTTTATGCTAGAACCACAAGAAAAAGGTATAATTAGATAGCATAGTTACGAAAATGTTTAATTCTGTATTGACACAAGTTTGAAGTTGTTTTATAAACATACCGTATACGGAGGATATTGCACCAAATTGTTGGGTCTGTTGGGAGCCTGGTATTGATTATTAGGTGGTGGTTGTGAATTTGCTGGTGATGGATACCCCTGTGGAAATTGTACATGCGGACGTGGAGGGGGATAGGTACTTTGCGTGTGATAACCCCCAGGCTGACCGGCAGCCGTTCCACCAGCTGCATATCCCATTCCACCACCCATAGGGTTTATCCCGCCAAGATTCGTAGCACCGGGTCCTGGCTGAACCACACCAGGACCGGTGTTATTCATTTTATAGGTGTGCATGTGTGGCGAAGGACCCAACGGCTGCTGGTATGCTACTGGAACAATGAAAATCAACAGTTTTACACGTTTATAAAGCTGTTTCTTCTTCTTTGCAAAATATTTCTTATTTACCTTGAGTTGTCATAGGAGAATGACTCATTCGTGCGGGTCCACTACCATCTGACTGGCTACTCGACGGGCGTGGAGGCATCTGAACAACGTTTTGTTGGCCTACAAAAAGAAAAACACATTGTAGCGACAATAATGAAATATTATTCTGATTTTCTTCTTTCCGAATACCCATGCCACAGAACAAATTAAAGAATATACGAACCGACAGCAGGGGACATCGAGCGAGAACCTGTGGATCCTGTAGGTGAAGGGGTTGGTCTCATCCCCTGCGAGTTCGGCGTTCCTGGACACGCTGGTCCATTCGAACTATCGTTACTGTTTTGCCCGGACAATTCCTATAATGTAATGAACAATGTAACCTGCTGTAAAGTCAAAGTATACTCGCAATATAACTAGAAAGAATTAAAGGGCCAGGGTATGTTGTACTACCTATGGGCAAATACGGTGATGTGTTCATATGGAAAAGTTATCTGGTCATAGAGGAAAGTCTATAAATGAGGGTTATGTACACAGAAGTCACTTTCGAACGATCTTAAAACAGGTTATTTTTTCGTGTCGATCACTTATCTGTGTCTTTTTGACGCACGATCGAGAAATCAACGTTTTCACGAAAGAGGAAACGATTGAACAAAGGAAAACGAAAAGTTTCGTTAGAAAATTGTTGGTCAGAAGAAAGGCCACTTTGCGAGACGCTTGAACGTCCACGCTTATTCCACACAACACGACCTATTCGCTGTCATATTTTGGCCACGAGTAAAATCAGGAATACACACTACACGCGGCACTCGCTATATACTAATCGTACGGTTCGACATAACACGTCACGTACACACGCACATGTATCCATGATATTTATTAGTTGAATGTGCGTTCGCGTATATACACACGTAACACTTCACACAGGTCGTTACAATGATACATTCAGAGCGAGAGAGAAAGATAAACAGAGCAGGATGAAGGGCGAGGAACAGGGGTGGGAGGGGACAGCGTGAGAGAAGGGGGGGAGAGAGAGAGAGAAAAAGACAGACTGTGCGAGTACGCTGATAGAGAAAGAAGGTGAGTAGGAGATAGATAAATGGATAGAGACACGGTAGACGAACATGTGTAAGCGAGATAGAAACAAGGATACAGAGAATGGAAGGAGGGAAACGGGCGAGAGCGAGCGAGAGAGAAAGAGAGCGCGACAGTGAGAGAAGGATAGAGAAAGAATGGAAGAAAGAAAGAAAAGAACACATCATTACACCTACCAGACAGTGGACAGTTCATCCGTAGAGAAGACGATTAGAGACTTCCTCGGATGGATCACGGAACATATAGTATAGACAGTGTCGAGCACAAGGACTCTCGGCATGACGCGAGAATCGAAGGAGAGGCGTTACCCCGCGCGCACTACGACAAAACCGACCGTGGACGACTCGTATGCTCCCCGTACGATTTTCACATGTTTTTACGGGAATCTCGTGGCCTAACAACGACGACAGAGATCCACGCTCGTATCATGTGCTGTCGAGAGAGAGAGTCGGTGATTTCGACGGAACCCGCAGGAGAACGGTCATAACATTGTCAGTACATTATAGAACTGCCTACTGATTGTTCACACACAGTGTGCCTCGCTCGACCATCGCATGTTGTGTCAATAAGTCCCACCGAGCAGTTTTGTATCGCGAGGAACAACCCTCCGATATTCTCGATCAGGGAAACAGCTCTCGCGATCGATCGGATCAGGAGTCCACGAGGAAACAACAGACTCGAATTTCGGAGCGTTGGTCGTCTACGTACGTGTACATGGCCAGAGGGCAAACGAAAAAACGTGATTCTTTTTATCGAATGCGTGTTCCGTGACTTCGGTTTACAAGATTTCGCGTCTAGCTGCTGCTCGTTGGAGGGCGTTCTTTCGTGGCGCGGCAAGCGTTCGGTAACCGTCGGCCATTTCCGTCGCTCACCGCTTGAAAAGCACCCGTGTGCTCCAAAAACCCCGAGAGAGTATGCGATAGAGAGAAAACTACTCTGAAGTCCGAACAGTACGAGGGTGCAACTACTCCCTTTTTGCAAAACCTATTAATCGAATTTCCTTAATATTCTTATCGTTTCTGGACGAGTCTGCCTATCGCATTTCAATTCTCCCCCCTTCGATTCTCTCGATTCGTTATAGCCAACGGAAACTTGTAATATTCGTTCTTAGCAAACATATCGAAATTATCGATTCGGGTTAACCAATATCAAACACTAAAATGTGTACTCGTATAATCAAATTTCGGACAAATGATCGAACATGACGATAGAATCGAAAAATTTAAATAGGAAATGGGGGGACTCTTTCGTATTGTCCCGTTATAACGTAGACTATACGCAACGAGATAGATGATAAAATGTGGGTATATTTACGTAGCCGCGGATGGTATTACGGATATTATATAATAATGTTTTTATCTGTTAATGCTGTAACAACGTTATCGTTGCAGGACAGATTTAACGGCACGAGAATAACAGTTTTGAATTAAAGTACAGTTAACCTTTCTGAAAATTTGCTTTACTATAGAGAACTTAATCTCTGTATATCCGAAAGAGCACGCCAATTGAACAACGGTTTATTGGGACCGTAACGTCGAAGAGAAAACAAGAACGGAGCTAGATTATCGTTTCCAGCGAAGACTAATGAAACGGAAAATTCTTAGATCGGTGTAGAGCAAAGAATTTCAATGGGGAAAGAAGTACGATTGGATTATATACAAGAGCCAGTAGCCCGTTTCTAATGTCACACAGACTGAACCGTTCATCGAGCGTTTAAAATATATTCGACACTTTTCAGCCGTGTCATGGGAATACGAGAAGTTCGATAGCATGTCGCGGAGTGACAGTTGCATGATCTAACGAACCGAATATAGCTGAACGATATAAAACGTCAGAACCGGTGGTGGGAGAGAACTGCCTCGGATATATTCTGTATTCTCCCCACCATCAATCCGGGCGAATCATACGCACGCTCTCTTACTCGCTCCTATGCGCGTGTAACCTATGTTGCACATCGGCCTCTCACTAACCCGCCCATCTATATTGGAAGAAGCGAGAGCTCGAACATAGAGGAGTGGGAATGCGCATACATACTCGCGTGCAATGTACGCGTTTGGAAGGGATACGGAGGGAGGAAGACAGAGAAAGAGAGGGAGAGAAAGACCGCGCACATATGCGCGCTGACGTACATTTACACTACACTAACAGAATGTGGTATAGAGACTGAGTGACTGTGCCCGATAGAGATAGAGCGAGTGGGACGGCAGGAAGGGGGAGGGAAAAGAGAGAGACAGAGAGAGGGAGAGAGAGAGAGAAGGGGAAGTCGCTAATATCTGGGGCTCCAGCGGCCGCGCAACTCGCGCCCTAATCGAACTCTACAAGTCGCTTATTCTCCATCCCCACTTCCCACACCCTACCCCTCCTGCCGTAGCCAAGCCATACTCGAGAGGTCTCCCTTTCGCTCACTCATGCTTGCTCTTTTCACGAGGGAAGTATTCAAGTACCTCCGTCCACTGTATCCAAGATCAAATGGCACTTCATGGCAACGTGAAATTAGAATTGCCCCGCGATGTCGGCAATATCGTCCCACATAAGACTTGATTCCTATGCTCCTTTTTGTATTTTTTAATTGTTTCCACGTTCCGATCAGTTGATACGAAAAAAAGGGTAAAGGCAAGAGCAAATAACAATAACACGTGTATACACGTGCATTCACGCGCATGTGCTCTATAATTAAGACTAAAGTTACGGCTCAAGGTTAGGCGCGTGAAATTTTTCGTTCGAACGACTTAGGATCGACGCGTTACCAAAGAAAGACCTCTGAATATGTTTTGTTATTTTGTTGGGTTGGTAAGAGACAAAAACACTTACCCCTGAATCGATTCCTTGAGTATTCGGTGTTGTGGACCTCTGCTGCAGATTATGGAAACTCTGCAAATACAAAAATCACTTATGTAATGTTTGTAATGATTTATACATGTAACCATAAAGAAATACTTTTGCTACAGAAGCGTATTGAATGTGATTGTTTGTTTTTCTACAGATTCCAGAATTTTCTCTCTTTTACAAGTTGTACATGCACGTATTACGATTAACAATATTATCTTTTAGACCTTTTTTCCTGTTCAACATTATGTACACGTAATTTCACGCATTTTTTAATGCATATCATGAAAAGTTCCATCACAAAGAAAGTACTTAGATAATAAACAGAAGATATGTATTTTATATAGGTGTAAATTACCTGTGATTGGCCAGATTGTGGTTGCGGAGATGCTGAAGGTGGTGGTGCAGGAGATTGAGAAAGAGCACGTTGCGGCGACTGACTGGAAGGATTAGCTTGATTGGATGGAGGTGGTGGTGGATTCGGTGGCCCACCTTGGTTCCATCCCCTCTGCTCTGTGTACAGACTGGAAGGATGACTGGTTTGCGTGGTGTATGAGTTTATCTAAAAAATACAAATTATCATTAATTACCTGTTCATTGGAAAATTCATATGTAACCATAGATTTTTGTAAAATAAATGCAAAGATGCTACCTGATGGTGAGTATACGGCGCATGGGGTCTCGAAGGAGAAGAATAACGTTGCGTGTATTGTTGATATGGCAAAGGTGTCGGAGAACTTGGTCCTCCAGGCCCAGCGTGTAATCTTGGTGACCCCTATTTTTCACAGAACAGTATTTTTTAAGATATTAGACAAAATCGAAAATATTTAACTTAGAAGAAAGATAGAGCAAGGCGCATCGATCGACCATACAACGTTGAAGAACAAAATTTCTATGTTGTTATATATAGAAAAATTCTCAAAAAATTACCGTCTGCGGTGGTCGTTGACCAGGTTGAGGATAAACTGGAGGAACAACCGGTGGTCGTTGAATAGGCCAGGGTTGTTGATAAGTCTCCGGTCCCATACCAGGATAATTTCCATGAAACCGATGCACTGGCGTAGATGCTTGAAGCAACTGATTTAAGGTCGGAGTCGGACCAGTGGCTTGCGATATACTTTGGCCAGACAGAAACCTTGGCTGACCCGGGAAGCTGGTCGGTGTAGCCCCTACGTATGCCAATCGGGATTCAATCTTGGAAGCTGCATAATGCTCTTCCATGTCTGCTCGGTGGACTCTTTCGCTTTCATGTATTAAGTGTTTACCATGATACTCCAATTGTTTCCCTGGAAAATCTCCATGCTTTCCCACGTATTCCGGTATCTGCTTGGCCGGATAATCGGTCAACGACTTGGAGGGAAACTCGTTCGATTTGTTAGTATACTCGTCCGAGTAGTCGCGTATTACGTTCGACGTGAACGGATGTCCGGGATGGTTCGGATGACCGGGCGCGTCGAGAGGCTCCTGCTTGCCGATAGATTCTTGAGGCGCTTGGCCAGCCTCTCTGGGTGATTTTACCTCACCGGCAGTGTGACCACCAATGTCCTCGCGGTATTGACTCATCTCGAAACCCGTGTCCCCGCCGCGATTCACATATTTAAGCAGCTGGGCCGCGCCCCGGGGCACTTTATCACCCGGCTCTGGATCCAGCTGCTGCTTCGCGTTAACACTCGCACTATTCCCACTGACTTGCGGACGTTTCTGTGCGCATTTCACGGACTCGTTCAGCTTCACATCGTTTTGTTGGCTCTCGGCTTGCGTCGCAGCCATGTTCTCCTCTCCTCACGGAGCCATCGTCGTCTCATAAACTGGCCAATCGCGGGACCTCGTGTGTCTCGCGTACTATGTGCTCGAAATCGAAATCCTTTCCGGTTGAATCTCTCCTATCGTGCCCAACACTTTCCACCACATCCTCAGTCAGACCAGTAAGCACTAAGCACAGTACTAACAATTTTCGCTTCCTGCCGTTTTCAAAGTAGAAGGAACCAAAAAAAAAAGTCATACGCGAACGTCAAAAGCAGCGTCGTACTTATTACGCCATCTCGCGGCTATGCCGTGCAGTCGTCTCTACCTTTAAACCATCGTTTCCAATGCGACGATAAATCCTCGGATCGCGGTTTCTATCAAGAATCCATCCACAGAGCGTTCTTTGTAGAAGCGAAACTCCGGAGTTCCTCGGTAACCAATTCTCCTAGTGCGCATGCGTCCGGAAGGGATTATCGTGAATATAGTCTCGGAACGTCATATTCAACCGCGCATGCCTACGATATTTTGTTCAACATGAATATAGCTTCGGAACTGCATATTTGTCTTACTTGTTCGAAATATTTTACCTATACAAAACAGATATGGAACTCTTCGGTTACATACATAACACGATAAAAGTAAATTTTTCTTTTATTTACGATATTGTGTTTCGTTTCTTTTTACGATATTGCAGACTCTTCAATCTCTTTCATTTGGAAGATCATCGGTATATAAGTAGGTCTAAAATGGTCCAAAATGATTGGATTACGGACATCAAAGGTTTCGAAAGGAGTTTCGCCTCTATAAGGATGCTCTATGTCCATATGATTTCCATATAAAAAACTTGCCGATGTCCTTTAAACCAGCGTTTCTCAACTTGCGAGCCGCATTAAATTTTTAATGGACCGAGAAACGATAATTGCAATTGTAACATGTTTACTCACGCTAAATAAGCGACGAAAGTGATTCATTTGTAAAGAAAGTGGTTCAATATTAACGTCGATATGATTTTTTTAATCTTTCAATTGAAGTATATTTATCGCAAATTATTAAGTATTTTGTTATATATATATACTTAATTAAATTAAGTATTTATTACAAGAATATGTTGCCTTTTGCAAATAAAAGTTACTGTAAAATATGCACATGATTTCACTTGTTTATATAATATACATCAGTGATTGTGGTCTTTATTAGGAACGTTTAGGTCGCAGTACTATATACAAACAAATATGTTAGGTCGCACGGCGAAAAGGTTGAGAAGCGTTGCTTCAACATATTAAACAATGTTACGTTGTCGTAATTTTATCGACACAATCATAGAATTATTCTCTATGAATTAAATTTTCAAAATTATTCGTATCTGAATGCGTTTTAATATGCCCAAACTTAACATTTTTTGAGAAAGCAAAAAAAAGAAATGGAAATCTACAAGAACTCCTAAAGGAAATTTAATTGACGGTGCTTACGCATGCGATAACTTTTTTCCTGTTTGTGAAAATTCTACAAAAAATGTGAAGAGAATCAGTTGTAACAAGATTGTATATTATATTTTTCTGTTTTATGATCATAAGCTATTCATTCTGGCGCAGACGCACTTTAACGTGCTACGGTACAGAAGGCTTCTGTATAATAACGCTATATATGTTCCTCCATAATGTGTATTTTCATCTTTTACAATACATTAACGATAAATAGACACAGATTCGTACGGTGTAGGTGTATCTGTAACCATTCAAACTTCACATTTAAATGATAAACTATTAAGAACAAGAACAATCCATTTCTATTCATGATTCTTAAACAATAATGTATATAAAATATGTTCGTGTCTTAGAATAAATATAATTTAATATTTCTGTGACAACCACAATAATTCTGTTGGTTTTATACATTAAACTATAAAATGACTTGATAAATATGTATATAAATAATTCTGAATAAAAGCAAGTTTCGAAAAGTGTATTTAAAAGAACAATTTTTAAAGTACAATTATTGTTCACCGGTGACGATGAATGACTCATTTCGTTAAATTAACCATAAACGAAAGATTTAATCAGGACTGAAAGGTACAAGTTTGAATAAAGGCGATATCCTAAAGACTGATAGTGATTGATACGAATATATTTGTATCGTTACTTACGCGCTAGTCTTATCGTGCATCTGCGTGTATTACTGTGTACATACGCACGTCTACGCGGCGTTTCAATACGTGGCAAATACAAGAATAATTATTTTATAACATCTGCTTTAACAAGCTGATAAGTAGATAACAAGTAAGTCTTTTGTATAAGTCTTTAAGAAATACTTGCATTGTAATTGAAACTGTTCATTATGTTAACTTTCGTATTTTGTTTTTCATTATACTTTCGCGTATAAATTCACGACGTTCTGAAAAAGAGTATTTTTAGAAAATCTAAATGTTTTCCTATATTTAGCAATTTTTATTTCAATTTCAGTCGCGTACGGATTTGATAACATACGAGTGTATATACTATAGTATATTTAAGTATAGTATACTATACTATAAATATATTTAGTGTTTGACTTGCAAGCTGTCATATTCGCCTAATGTTTAAATAACAGTTTTGACAGAATTCTATCCAATCGTAAATCCATGTTGCTTTAAACACGTTGCGATTGAACAACAGAGGAGTAATGCAACAGAAAAAGAAGAAATTGGGTACAATGATTGTGATTGATATGATTTTATTTGGTCCCCCAGGGTTTCAAATCCATTTACCACTCTCTCCCTATCGCCTAATTTCAGCCTATTTCAGCCTAATTTTCAGCGGGACCTACTTCTGCTTATTACGGTGGGATCCGAACCCACCTTTTACCAACAACACGTGAAAAGCACCCAGGGGTCATCCACTTCCCGGGTTTTTACCAGGCGGTCACCCATCCAAGCCCATTCCACGTTCCACGTTGTTTAACTTCGGTGATCGAATGAGAACCGGTGCTTTCAACGGGACCACGTCGTTGGTGAAATTGGGTACAATGAGGGCATTAATTCTTGTCGGTGGATATGGTACTAGATTAAGACCACTCACATTAAGTCGGCCTAAGCCTTTAGTCGAGTTTGCGAATAAACCAATGCTATTGCATCAAATAGAGGCTCTGGTATGTTCTAGTATTTATCTGTTAATTAGTTTTTGGATATCTGTCATATATTTGAAAAGTTTAAGTGACAATTAAATTATAGGTAGAAACAGGCGTAACCGAGGTGATATTAGCAGTGTCTTATCGTGCAGAAGAGATGGAGAGAGATTTAGGAGAGGAAGCAAAGAAATTAGGTGTACATTTAATCTTTTCGCATGAACCAGAACCCCTTGGTACTGCAGGACCACTTGCGCTTGTACACAATCTGTTAAGCTCGGGAAACGAACCATTTTTTGTTCTAAACTCTGATATTATTTGTGATTTTCCATTTAAGCAGTTGCTTGATTTTCACAAGAATCATGGTAAAGAAGGTACAATAGTTGTTACTAAAGTGGAGGAGCCATCAAAGTATGGTGTTGTTGTATATGCGGTCAATGGTAAAATAGAAAGCTTTGTGGAAAAACCGCAAGAATTTATCTCGAATAAAATCAATGCAGGTGTTGTCTTTTTCTTTGATCAATTATGAAATTAGATGTTTAAGTAATGTTGTCAGAAGATACGTAACAATGTTTTTAAAAATCTTTTCTTAGGCATGTACATTTTTAATCCGAGTGCCTTACAAAGAATAGAATTGAAGCCGACAAGTATAGAGAAGGAAATTTTCCCATTAATGGCCAAAGACGGAGAATTGTACGCGATGGAATTAACAGGATTTTGGATGGATGTAGGGCAACCAAAAGATTTCCTTAAAGGTATATACTCGTAAAAAATCTTCAATTCGCACTTAAACAATCGTCGCATCTACTTTATTTATATACGTTTCGTTTATGCAGGAATGAGCATGTACCTGACATCTCTGAGGCAAAAATCTCCTGAAAAATTGTACTCTGGTCCTGGTGTGGTAGGAAACGTTTTAGTAGATGAAACGGCAAAGATTGGTAAAGACTGTAGGATAGGACCCAATGTCACCATCGGTCCGGGTGTTGTGTTATCTGATGGATGCTGCATCAAACGCAGTACCATTCTCAAATCGGCTATAATAAAAGAACACGCGTGGCTAGACGGGTAAAATCTATCGTCTGAATCACATTCGTTTCGTATATGTTCAGAGTAATATTTGATTGTATAACGAATGTATCGATGTATTGTTTTAGTTGCATCGTTGGTTGGAGAAGTGTCGTTGGCCGTTGGGTACGGATGGAAGGTACAACGGTTCTCGGTGAAGATGTTATCGTAAAAGACGAGTTATACATTAACGGAGGCCAAGTGCTGCCCCACAAGAACATTTCCAACTCTGTGCCGGAGCCTCAAATAATCATGTGACTAAAGACAATATTTTGAATTACAACCATGCTGATACCGAAAACCGATGTGAGAACTGAGACCAAATCACGGATACTTCTTCGAAGAGAAAATTTTGTACCAGCTTTTTGACCTCTGTAAATCAACATCCAATATTTATAGTAATTTGTAACGTTTTTACACTTACGATTCAAATCAATTTGATCGGCAGTCCTCGTACTACTATCGCAGCCGCAGTCATATATTGAGAACAAACATTTTTCGATTTTGCTACCGCTCTCAACATCTCGGGTTCCATCGACAAGTTTTGCGAGGTTCCTTGTGGATTTTTTTGAAACTCTAATCGTGTGAAATTTTAATAGTAGTTAAATTAATCGAGAAATTCGTTAAAGATTGTACAAAATTTGCTATACTCACTAAGGGCACCCGCGCACCACGTATTGACATCTACGTCGGCCCATGATCTGTTTAATGGCGATGGTATCCAGTTGCTAATGAAATTTGTAGTCATTTTATCGATGTCGGCATCAGTGATTTCCCACAACATACCGAGTACGCAAGGACTTTCAATAAAATATAAAATACATATGATTTTTTATTACTTCGAGATAGACACGCTGATTTCAGTAACTTCTAGTTTATTACCTGCTGGCTATTAAATACTGATTCGAGACACCGTATGGCGGGAAGCGTCCTCCTACTGTAAGTAGTTTTACGCTACAACAACCGAACAATAGAACAATCGCTTTCACCCTTAGTCTTTCGATTTGCTCTCCAGGTAAGTACTGTATTCCATTACCGTGACCATTGTACATTAATATGTCGTGATTAACTAAAGCATCTTCGAAAACTTCTACTTGTGGTTCAACGTTGTACCAGCTTTTCCAATTTGGCAACCAGTATTCAATAAAAAGTCTCATACGTTTTTCCATTTTAGACAAATTGCCCGATGGATTAACTATACACGTACCCATGTCGTCTTTTATTTTAATTACTTTACAACCGTTTTCTATTGTGCTTTCGTGTTCTTCGAAAAGAGCATACACGAGATGCAATGATGGAAAACGAGTAACAGGGTGACATTTTATAATTTCCATAGATTCAAAGGGTATGTAATCCATGTGCTGAAAGATGTTTCACAAATATACGAATATTGGAAAATATGTGATCCATATACAATTGTAAAAACTTACTTCGTCAACGATAAAAATTAATGTTTTTCTATCTACATCCTTCAGTTCATTTATAGACGACAATTTTCCATATATAGATAATATGACATTATGAGCGAGTTTATCGTGACCGGAAAGCACGTATTTTACTGCACATGCTATTTCTTCTCTCGTTAGAAAACATGCAGTTAAGGCCACTTTTTTCAATAACCACTTGGATCGCTTCGATATGTTCTTACTACAAAATATAATACTATTTAGTATCCCATCTATTAAAATCAAGTTTCTGATCAACAACTTATTACTTACTGGTTTCCATTGTCTAATATAAGTTTGTCTATCATTTGAACAATGTCTTCCACTACACTGTGTTTGTCTGTAGGGTCTGCGACAAATAAGATTCTCCACTCTCGTAACCATTTGTATTCTAAGGCTTGTATAGCTGTCTTGCATACATGTATATACACTTGTACATATACACAGAAATTATAAAATTTAATTATACACAAATTATTGATGTTCTAAATACCTTCATTTTAGTATTTTGCTGATCACGCATTTTCCAATATAACTCGTTGTTTGCATAAGTAGCCGAAAGGTCCAATTTGTTGCAAGCAAGTATTTTCTGAATTTCAGAACAAATGTCGTAAGAGGAATCTAATTTTGGTTTTGGCAGTGTTATGCACATGGGTTCTGTGTCTTTGGTTCCAGTTGGTAGTACGGTAATATGTATCTCTTGCATTACATTTTGCATGGACTTATTACATTCGTTGATATCCATAGGCTGATGTTGAGCGGTAATTTGGATCATATACCATTCTGTATTCGAAATCAAAATATATATGCAATTAATATAAACAAGAATAATTGTATGAACTAAAGGTTGTAAAGTTATAATATGGAGTCTCAGACTTTTAGAACTACATCGTGAAATAACTACGAATATGAAGTGTTTTAATTTTTTTTAGGAAATTGCTCTTTGTAACTTTTCACACGCTAAGAGAACAGTGTCCCTTTGCAGAATTAATGTTATATATCTCATATATTTTACCTTTAGGTAGATCAAAAAGTTTTGCTTTCAAATTGTCAATGTTATTCATATTACTCGTATTAAAATTAACAAAGGAAGACTTGAGTCCATAGACTTGCGGCGTATTCAGAATTGTCTCTCTCATATCTGTTTTTATGTATCTATGTAATATTTGTTGACGAAGTATCACCGCATGTGATTCAATTAAATGGTTTATCGCTTCCAGTTCATTTCCTATCTGTAAAAAATTTGTAGGACCTCAATCGAATCGTGTAATTAAGATCATCACTCTCAGGATACAACAAACGATACCTTTAAATAACAGATTGCTAACATTTTATTTAAATTTGTGAATTCAACAGATCCCACGCTGCATCTCGCGGTCGCCAGAAATCTTTCAATATCATTTTTCACATTTTTCAATGAACTGGTCTCGGTTAAGTTCGATGCTTCGTCACTCTTGTCATTATACAAACGACAATCACGAAGAATTTGACAGATTTCTTCCATGTTACTGGTTACTCTACAATCTACTATCTTGCAATGAGAAATGTTAGAATCAAATGATTCGAATTCAAACGGACCTGTCTGTTAGCATAAGAATAGATACCAACCCAAAGCTTATAGATTTCTGAACGAGTTTCTAATGGATTTCAATTAGGAAATAACCTTTTCGTGAAACAAAAAAGAATCTTAATCCCACATAAAAAAAAGAACTAGAAAAAATATTCAATTGAATCATATCGTAATCTCAAAAGTATCAAACGTAATATGATTTTTATTTTCGTACAATTAGAAATTGTTATGTTAGGTTAGATTTATTAGTTTTCTCTTGGATACAGTAATAAGATAGCGGTTCAGGTTGGTATTCGTGGGAGGATTGGGCAACCACCATTATCGCTAACAAAAATAATTAAAGTGAAGTAAATGAAAAAGCAACAAGATAAGCCGAATAAAAAAATCGTCGTTTATTTATATGTGAAAGAAGATAATTCACAATTAAATATGTGTTGAAAAAATATTTTTCAGTTCCACTTTTTTCCTTCAGATGGCGCTCGGCTGTTTCAGTGCATATAAAACATTCTGGTCGCCGTTCTATCCCTACTAATTAGGTTCGCAAAGATAGACCGCCTGAAATGGAAAGAAATCGGTCATTGCAAATGGTGGTCCGTTCACGAGGAGAACGTAAAATCGACGGGCATCGTCACTAGGGGACGAAAGTGCTTTCAAATACAAGGTAAAATAATAATCTTCCTTTTTCCGTATATTCAAAAATATTAATATTTTCATCACTTCGCTACGATTCACATGACGAAGTGTGGCGCAATATATTCTTGAAACATTGCTGCCCATTAACTGTTTAACATGATGCGTGTTGAGCATTTTCTCTATGTGAATTACGTTTTCCCGTAGTTCGTTTTTCTCGTAAAACAAGTATACGAATGATAAAAATATTGTATTTATGTTTATACGCACGCTGTGGGGTGTGTATATAATAATATGTTGTAGATATGTTTGACGATGAAAAATCCGGTGGAATGATTTCATGTGTGGTATCTATTACAGAATGGATGGACATTCCTTACATCAGTAGTTTTTCCTATTCATCGACTGAATAAAAACAAAGGGTACAATGTATCTATATAACTTAACGCTGCAGCGTGCAACGGGTATTACCCATGCAGTACATGGGAATTTCTCTGGTAGTAAAATGCAAGAGATTCTAGTTTCTCGTGGGAAATCTCTGGAGCTTTTAAGACCAGACCCAAATACTGGAAAAGTTCATACCCTGTTGACCGTAGAAGTATTCGGAATTATAAGGTCCTTAATGGCCTTTAGGCTGACCGGCGGAACCAAGGACTATATTGTAGTTGGTTCTGATTCAGGGCGTATTGTAATTTTGGAATACATCCCTGCAAAAAATGTTTTTGAAAAAGTACATCAGGAAACATTTGGAAAAAGTGGTTGCAGACGTATTGTTCCTGGACAATACTTAGCTATAGATCCCAAAGGAAGAGCAGTAATGATAGGTATTGTATTTATCTTCTTTTCCGTTTATATTACATTTTGGAACTCCTAAATGTCTACCTAGAGAAAAGATTCTATCATTGTACGTTCCTCTTGAGTTAATACAACTTTGTCCTGAAAAACTTTTTCATATAATAAATAAAGAAAGGAGGCATTTAGGTGTAATATATACTTTCCACCATATGATTATTCTACTGATCCGTGTTTCAACTGATTAACATTGATTATATTATTCAGCATGATGGTGCAGTTTTAATCAGTTTCTCTTAAATTCTTATAATCATCGATAAGTACTAACTATGTTCATGTTTGTTTCAGGTGCAATTGAAAAGCAAAAGCTTGTATATATCTTGAATAGAGATCCAGAGGCTAGATTAACAATTTCCTCGCCTTTGGAAGCTCATAAAAGTAATACATTAGTTTATCATACGGTAGGTGTGGATGTAGGTTTTGAGAATCCTATGTTTGCCTGCCTAGAAATCGACTATGAGGTATTAATTTCAACATTATTGGAGCGACCATAGATTGCCGCGATTTATAATATTCTCTCATAGAAACGATCCTATTTCTGTTTTATAGGAAGCAGATAGTGATCCCACGGGTGATGCTGCGGTAAAAACACAGCAAACATTGACCTTGTACGAATTGGACCTTGGTTTGAACCATGTTGTTCGCAAGTATAGCGAACCTTTAGAGGAACACGCAAATTTTCTTGTCTCCGTTCCTGGTGGAAACGATGGACCGAGCGGTGTCCTTATTTGTTCAGAGAATTACCTGACATACAAAAACTTGGGAGATCAACATGACATTCGTTGCCCTATTCCTAGGCGGCGCAATGATCTGGATGACCCTGAGAGGGGCATGATATTTGTTTGTTCAGCCACTCATAAAACTAAGAGCATGTTCTTTTTCTTGGCTCAAACCGAGCAAGGGGACATCTTCAAGATTACCCTTGAAACGGATGAAGATATGGTGACTGAAATCAAACTAAAATACTTTGATACAGTACCTGTTGCGGCAAGCATGTGTGTTTTGAAAACAGGATTCTTATTTGTTGCATCGGAATTCGGAAACCAGTAAGTGCATAGTTACAAGAATCCTCATGTTGCAATTAGAGATCCTTATTTCACGTGGTACGTGAGCCGTGTAGTAAGAATTTAAGGATATGTGAATACGGATCCGTTCGGCACGTTCGAGTCCGACAACAACTGTTATTGTTTTTCGATCGAACGTGCCGAACGAATCCGTAATCGCAGATCCGTGTACACGGATTCTTAAATTCATGTCCCATTGTATGCATAAATACACGTACCACGTGTACACGTGTATTTTAGTACACGTTCAAAATCGCAATCTCTAGTTGCAACAGGTTGGTTCGGTTTGAACTTTGAAATAAATTAACTTTTTTTCCAGTTACCTCTATCAAATCGCACACCTAGGAGACGACGATGACGAACCAGAGTTCAGTTCTGCTATGCCTCTCGAAGAAGGTGATACCTTCTTTTTCGCGCCAAGACCGCTTAGAAATTTGGTGTTGGTGGACGAGATGGACAGCTTGTCGCCGATAATGGCGTGCCAGGTAAATGTGGTCCCTTGATAGAATTTTAAATTGTTTCACGTAAACGAATTGTACGTGCACCCTCAAGTAGAAAACTGATATTTAAAGGTCTTTTTTTCTGTGGAAAGGTGCAAGAGTAAAACATTCTTAGTCGCCTTTATTTTGTCATTGCAAACTGAAGTTGAACCTAAGAATGACAAATACCCCATACAAACGAACCAGTGCAGACGTAAAACGTAGAATTTGTATTTACAGAGTTAATGATTTGTTGCAGGTGGCTGATTTAGCAAACGAAGATACTCCTCAATTGTACATAACGTGTGGCAGAGGGCCGCGATCAACGCTGCGTGTATTGCGACATGGTTTGGAAGTTTCTGAAATGGCAGTCAGTGAACTGCCTGGTAATCCAAACGCTGTGTGGACTGTTAAAAGGAGAATAGATGGTTAGTTCGTAAACATCTTACCCAGTAGTTGTTTGCATGTTTTTATTACTATACGATTAACCAACAGTTTCGAGCAAATGTTAAATTTTTTTTCTACATGAAGATACATGAAGATATTTGTTAATTCTAATATCACAGTTACACCCATTATATATACGTACATATTATTCGATTTAATATTAGGGTATATTATAGTTGGTCTGTTTCATTTCAAGTACACGTATATTATATCGGTCTCTTCCTTTTCTAATAATCGTATCGTACAACATGAGAAATTTCTGGAAAATACTTGATATAGATACGCGATAGGAATTCTATAGTTATTTTGAATTGCGATTAATTCTAAAGAGAAATAAATTAGTTTGTGTAAATGATATTGACGAATCTGGTGGCTTGATACACTCTTATCAAACACCAGTTCTCTCTTTCAGGCTACCAGCATGCTATTGGTTGAACTACAGAACACAGAGTGACTAAAAGGTAAGAACACTCGATTTTGCTGGGGGATAAAGAGCATTGATTTTGCACCAAAAGTCCGTCTACTCTTTGTGTATAGGATGACAGTGTGCGTGCGCTCGACTGCCACGAAGATAATCTCTATTTTATCTCTATTTCTCGTCTGTGTTTTATTTTACTTCGATATCTCAGAGTGAGCTTTATAATTTTGATTACAGAGGAGTATGATGCTTACATCATAGTGTCCTTCGTGAATGCAACTCTTGTACTTAGTATCGGAGAAACTGTCGAAGAAGTGACCGATTCTGGTTTTCTTGGTACAACACCTACGCTGAGCTGTTCCGCTTTGGGCGAGGATGCGTTAGTCCAGGTAAAATTATTCGATTCTTCTACAAGTTTTACCTGCGTCGCTGCACTTAGGTATCTCCGGCACCTGGTCTATCACGTGACGGTCGCAAAAACTGGTGCTAAATTATAACGAGTTTGTCGCATCGTTGAATGTTTAGCTTCTATCTAAATAGTTCTGGTATTTAAAGCTCGACAGTTCGCTTTGCAATGAAAGAGAAATTATTTCTCGTGCAAATACGAAAGTAATTCTCTACTTTATTTTAGGTATATCCAGATGGTATACGCCATATCCGCGCTGACAAGCGTGTCAACGAGTGGAAGGCGCCTGGCAAAAAGACCATAGTCAAATGCGCGGTGAATCAGCGTCAAGTTGTCATCGCGTTGACCGGTGGAGAACTGGTGTACTTCGAAATGGATCCTGTATGTGAACTCTTCCATTACGCTTTTACTACATTTTCACACGTTAGATTTCGTTTATGCGTTGCATTGATTGTTCTCTCTGTGAAAACATGTTCTCAGAGATGTAAGAGATGCACAAAATATATCACTTTTTCATCTCACGCGTAGCTAACTCGTTACTGAGCCTCGAAATGGATGAGAAGTGAACATTTTATCTGCTATGTTCGAACCTTCGATTAACACTGATCGTTCCGTACTTTCTAGACCGGTCAATTGAACGAATACACAGAACGGAAGAAAATGCCGTCGGAAGTGATGTGCATGGCTCTCGGTAACGTAGCGATCGGAGAGCAAAGGTCATGGTTTTTGGCCGTTGGTCTTCAGGACAACACAGTTAGGATCATTTCGTTGGATCCATCAGATTGTTTAGCACCCAGAAGCATGCAAGCCCTGCCTGCGGCTGCAGAAAGTTTATGTATCGTTGAAATGGGTGCGAAAGACGCTAACAGTTCTGAGGACTTGTCACCCCAACAATCTAGCTTATACTTAAACATAGGTAAACTAAACTAGCAAAGACGACCTACGTTGTATACCAGGGTTGTCCACCTAAATATCCCTTTCTTTAGGTGTACAACCCTACATGCAACTCTGTCTACAGAGTATCCTATTCAAAGCAAAGCAGTATATAATGTATGTCTGCATTCTCTTTAGGTTTGCAAAACGGTGTATTATTGAGAACAGTATTAGATCCTATTTCCGGTGATCTCGCGGACACGCGTACACGCTATCTTGGATCTCGGCCTGTGAAGTTATTTAGGATAAAAATGCAGGGAAACCAGGCTGTGCTCGCGATGAGCAGCAGATCGTGGTTGAGCTACTATTACCAGAACCGTTTCCATTTGACCCCGCTTTCCTACGAGAGCTTGGAATTCGCGTCAGGTTTCAGTTCCGAGCAATGTCCCGAGGGGATCGTTGCGATTTCGACAAACACATTGCGAATCCTTGCCCTCGAAAAATTAGGCGCCGTGTTCAATCAGATCAGTTTCCCTCTGGAGTACACGCCAAGGAAATTTGCTATCCACTCGGACTCCGCGCATTTGATAATCATCGAGACCGAGCACAACGCGTACACGGAGGAAACGAAACAACAAAGGAGATTACAAATGGCAGAAGAGATGCAGGAGGCTGCAGGCGCGGAAGAGGCGGCGGTAGCGAGAGAACTTGCGGAGGCTTTTTTATCCGAAGAACCTAATGAAGCTATATTTGGTGCGCCGAGAGCTGGCCCAGGTTTATGGGCATCCTTGATCAGAATAATAGCGCCCACGACTGGACAGACTTTCGAGATTCACAGGCTCGAGCAAAATTTGGCCGCCTTATGGTGAGTATTTGATATTCGTGTACCGTTAATTTTTTGCAGTTAAGGGAAAGAATAAAGTGATTCATTTTTATATTTACATTGCAGCTTGAGTCTTGTGAAATTCGCGAACCAAGGCGATCAACTGTTTCTCATCGTTGGTGTCGCTAAAGAGTTCCAGTTGAATCCCAGAGTCAGCAGTGGAGGATTCCTGTATACTTACAAGTAAGTTTGGTGTTTAAGCACTTTCAAAACATCTTCGAATTTGGTATATCTATATGATGACAAAATTACACAATCACTGTATCCTATGATGATATTCCTGCAGTACTGATAACAAACTTAGATAACTAAGATCATATGATTTTGAAAAGGAATATATTGTTATAATATGGTTTTTGTCTAGGGTGAACCTCGAATGCACCAGCCTCGAATTGGTTCACAAAACTAACTTAGACGAGGTACCGTTGGCCATATGTCCTTACCAGGGACGCGTGTTAGTCGGTGTCGGCAGAATGTTGCGTCTGTACGACATGGGCAAGAAAAAGTTGTTGCGCAAATGTGAGAACAAGCATATTCCGAATGCCGTTGTTTCTATCAATGCGATCGGTCAACGAATATATGTGAGCGATGTTCAAGAATCGGTTTACGCGGTGAGATACAAACGACAGGAGAATCAGTTGATTGTCTTCGCGGACGATACGTATCCGAGGTGGATCACGACGACATGCGTGTTAGATTACGACACCGTTGCTACTGCGGATAAATTTGGGAACATCGCTGTCGTGAGTATTCTCTTTCATTCTTGAGAAAGCGTTTAGCCGGATAAGGTGGTCAAATATGTCCCAAATCAAATTGATCTTTTATCATACTATCAGATAAAAATTTTATCCGGCTATACACCCTTTGCTATAAGTTGAACAACTCGGTAAGTTGATTTAATATCTTTATAGATACGTTTAGCAAGCGGAATTAACGATGACGTGGACGAAGACCCGACTGGGAATAAAGCGTTGTGGGACAGAGGCCTGCTGAATGGTGCCAGTCAGAAAGCAGACACCGTCGCTTGCTTCCATGTCGGTGAAACGGTTATGTCTTTGCAAAAGGCCACTCTGATTCCCGGCGGATCGGAAAGTTTAGTGTACACGACGTTAAGTGGAACGGTTGGCGTTCTCGTACCGTTTACAAGCCACGAGGACCATGATTTCTTCCAACATTTAGAGATGCACATGCGCTCTGAACATCCGCCCCTCTGCGGAAGGGATCATTTGTCCTTTAGATCGTACTATTACCCTGTAAAAAACGTAATCGACGGAGATCTCTGCGAACAGTTCAACTCGATCGAACCGGCGAAACAAAAGAGTATATCCGGCGATCTCGAACGAACGCCGTCGGAAGTCTCGAAGAAACTCGAAGACATCCGTACGCGTTATGCATTTTAAGGATCTCGAAACGACGTATTCATCGTGTCAGTTCATTCACAAACTATATTCTATTTGTTTGCATTCCGTTCCCGGTCTTTTGACATCTTTCTATTCGTTTCTTTATTTTGTACAACAAAATAGGCAAGCGTTAATCGATGAGGAATTAACACAAATACTTT
Source organism: Lasioglossum figueresi (assembly GCA_028455805.1). Taxonomy (NCBI): domain Eukaryota; kingdom Metazoa; phylum Arthropoda; class Insecta; order Hymenoptera; family Halictidae; genus Lasioglossum; species Lasioglossum figueresi. The sequence goes on along the minus strand of CM052191.1, from coordinate 1,647,627 downwards.
CGATGTACGAAGGTTAAAAAGAAGATAGGTATAGGATAATCACGTCGTATGTAATTAATTAAAGGTTAGTTTTGAATGTGATCGTAGGGAAAAAGTTTAATTTAAGTACACAAAAGGAGCGTTCGTTGATGATAAGGAAATGTATTTTTAATCGTCGAAAATGTGTAAATTTTTACATCGCATCTTTAGTAGCGTAAAACGAACCCCGATTTCGTGCATTCGTGAAGAACTAGTATTATTCTGCAGTGCAGTTGCTTTGAATTTTCGTTGTAGCCGTTTCATTGATTGTGTGCCGCGCGTTCCAACAAACCTGTGCGGTGCAATACTGTTAAATACACACATTTCTTAAATGTACTACAAAAAGCTTAATTACTTTCACGTGGAATGTTAGCAAATTATGCTCTGGTTAATTTCGTCTTTCTTGCCATTCTTTAATCTCGCCACAGTTGCAGTATATTACTAAAAAAAAACTATATACAAACTGTACTACAGTTCAGAAAAACAAATAGAAAATGCTTTATCGACCTATTTTAACATTATAAATATAACGCCCGTAAAGTAAGCTGTACTCGCCGATTATAAATTGCCGAGCTAAAAATGAGGTTGATAAACAATTGTTAACTATCTACAAAGCAGTGTGAAGGTTGCGTGTTTACGTTTCACATACCTCTGTATTCGCACGTTTAATTTTGTTTTTATATCATTGTACACGTTAGCGGCTTCAAACCACAAATAAACTAAAACTTTCGTAAAAACGACTAAAAATGAAAGACTATCATTTAATGTGTTATGAAACTAAGATGAAAGATATAAGTTACAAAATAAAGCTTCGTGATACAAACGCAAAAACCAACTAAGTAAACCATTTACATATAAATGAACGCGCCGGGTTAGTAATTATTAGTTACAGAAACAACGATTTCATGTATATTTTTTTATCCTAAAAAATTCGTAGAGAAATCGACGATCCGATGTCCACAAAAAGCTTTCGACGTGTTCCGTCTCTTACGTTTTGTTCGAATTTCATGTCTCTTTTTCTTCTCTCCCCCTGTTAGCGTCTCGGCTTATGTGCATCTCTTCTGACCTACAATTCATCCCCTATAGCGGTCTGCCGCCGTTGTGACTCTCATTTTTTCTCGTGAAGCTCCGAAGTGCGGTTAATCTGCGTATCGAAGCGTATCGAGGGTATAATGCAACGTTATTACCCTCGTTTAACCTTCAGACGTATAACTGGGGTACGAAAGGCTTTAAACGCTTCACCGTGTCAATGAAAGAAAAATTACAGGCCAGTTCTATTTAAACTTTCGTCGGCATTAGAACTAGCCGCGATTTAATAGCCGGAGTACGTATCCAAATATTTATTTTCTCAGATGTCGTTCCACCTCGTGCAACACGTCGTAATTAACGTTAGAATTTATCAAGGTTTCAACCAACATACAAATGAATCGATTCACAGAATATATTCCTACCGAAATACATTTATGTGCGGAATAATCGTTATACCAACAATCTGAGATATATCATTTTCACCCTGTCAGTATAGATCAACAGTTTCAGTTGTTTCTATTAATAAATTAATTAATCTCGAGTACGCATCGAATCTCGATCCCGGTTCAAGGTGTACAGAAATCTGTCTTGTCGGAAAGAAAATCATTTGTTATTGTATCAGTTCATGATAATTCATATTATTCGTTTTAAACAGGGTTTTTACTATTGCTCGGATCTACGGATATTCGAACTACCCACTCGATTAATAAGATCCAAGTATTCGAATGTACTCGATGAGATGTAGAAGGTAAATTCTGAAAAATTGTGAAGCGGAAAGTTACTACAAACCATCAGGGGAAAATTTTGGATATTTACTATGAGGAATCAACGGTTGGGGTTTGGACGACTGATTTAATTTAATAAATACAACTAAGATTGGCATACAACATCTGTTGATGGAAACACGAGTCGCAAAGTGGTTGGGTCTGCCGACAAGGGGTTTTGGGTGTTGCGATCGGTAGTTACGTCACTGCGGCATACGTAGCACGGTTTAGGGCGTTGAAACGGTGAGAGTAAGGGTAAGAGGAATGGAGGGATGAAGAGGGAGATGGAGAGAGAGAGAGGGAGAGGGAGAAGGACCGAACGTCGATCGATGCATTGAGGCGCCAGGCTCTGAGCTCAGCCCCGTTTCGTTCCATCACCCTTACCCCAGAACATGCCCTGCAGCGAACCAGCCCTCCGGGGTTTTCTCTTTTACCGTGCAGTTGCGCATTAACCTCTCGACGGTGTGGAGTTGTGTGCCGTTCGTTCGGTCACTGGACTTTCAGTCCCGTTGCCGTTGCATCGGTCTTCGACACTCGGTTGCACCGCTTCGATTTCGCCTTCGGTTTCCCAATTGTTGCAATCTACATCTCCGGGAGCAGCACAATTATCGATAATATGTTGTTCATCCAGGGTCCATCGCGGTTTCGCCGGGGGTGGTGTTGATTACCGGTATCATTCGTTAATCGTAATCATGTTGACTGTATCGGTCGCCAGCAGACGTCATCTCGACGAGCCACATTTAAAATCACCATCCCTTGAGAGCAAAGTCGCTGGTATTCTGTGAATGTCATCGATTCCATCTACGTCCTCGGGCTTGCTATTGTGATGTTCGATTCAATGACAGACGATTATGGTAAATCCTCTTGTTACATCTTCTTTGGAAGCCTTCGTGTTTGCGTGTGGGTTTAAGGATTCCGTGCGCTTTTGACATACATATATACATTCGACCCAGTCAGGGTAACAAAATATAATGTGACGTTTATGGGTTAGACGTTATCGCGCTATGTTCATGTGTTTCAGATAAAGTATAGCTTTTATTTTTGTCTTTTTTATTCATTGTTTCTCAGTGTAACGTGGTTGTTGAATATAATATAAGTACCTATACTTGCCGGTAGCGTCTTCGTCGGGGCAATGGAAATGAAAATCTGTACTCGATTTTTGACACGAGCATTTTCAATTTATTTAGGTAGGGTCAATCTAATCTCGGCGAGTGCCATGTCGAGCAAACAACTCGAGAGCGAGTTTGTATGCACGCAATTATATTTCTGTTTGCTTTTGAACTTTTCAAAATTTCTATTTGCACACAGTGGGGACGAGTCAATTGCAATGAAAACATGTCCATTACGTCGAGAGTGCCTGTATCGTGTAAACGTAAATAATAGACGAAATGAAATAGTAATGAAGTAGGTTGACATTTGAAGCACTTCGGCGGTCAATGTTTATACACATATGTATATTTACTTGATTGCTTCTCGTTTTTGTTACTACATCGAAATATTCGTCGATTTACATTTTTTTCATCCACTTTATTAAAATGACAGATACGAATGATTATGTTTTATTTCATTTTTTAAATGTTCGAGCAAATTTTTTGGCAGAGACAATAAAGGATTATTTAACTATCCGATATGGTTTTTGTTTCGCAGGAGGTAGCTGATGCTGGAGGTGGCTACAAGCGAATTCGGGTAACTGCTCTGGTTCTGTTGGTACTTCTGTTCGGTTGCTTCGACTATGTGGCAGGAGGTGATTGCGGTCTGGCTGAGTTGACTTGCAGAGATCGACATTGCGTACCGATAGATGCTTACTGCAATGGCCGAGACGACTGCGGAGACAACAGCGATGAGCCACCAATGTGTACACCCTGCAATCGTACCTATCATGGTCGAGAAGGACGCACGTACAAGTTAGATCTTCCAAGACCGTCGGAAGAACGTCTACCATTTCTTTGTCACTTGACATTTACCGCTGCTGGACAGGGGTATGGAGAATTAGTGCAACTTCTCTGGGACGCGTTCAGCGTGGGTAGAGTAGATCCAAACACGGATAGCTTCATAGCAAGTTGCCCGGAGGGTTCGTTGCAGTTAGCAGAATTGGGTAGACACTTTACTGGTGGTTCTTGGTGCGGAGTGGGAGAGGGACAGGCATCTTATTACAGCGAGACCAGCACCGTAACAGCATCCATACGGTTGTTTCACGCGCCTCCTAGTGTGCCCTTCGAGTTCCAGTTGCGATATAGATTCGTAGCACGCAATGAAGCTGTCGCTAGATTAGGAAAACCAGATCTTCCAATTGAAAGAGGCTCCCCAGTGCCAGGTACATACTGCTCTAGAAATTTTTACGAATGCCATCTGAAGCAGTGTAGGCTACAGAGCCCGAATTATCCTGGCGAGTACCCAAGGAACGCAAGCTGCTTGATCACCATAAGGCAGAAGGAAGTACCTACGTGCAAGCATGCCATGATCTCCGTGAAATCCACGGCGGTCGGTCCAGTCGGAGTCACTACAGCCAATAGTTCTTTAAGTGTATGGCAGGATTGTCCTCCGGAGAAGGACCGCCTCATCTTCCACGACGGTGTTCGCCCAGAAGATCCGATCTTGTTGATCTATTGCGGAGGACCATTGCCTAGAATAACTGCCAGGGGTCCGACGATGCAAGTGGAATTCCGCAGCTCCCCGATAGCCATTCCTCTGGGTGCTGCTGCTCTGCGGCTCGAGCTTGAAATCCAAGTAGTGTACGTCGACTCCGACGGACTTGATTACGCTAGGGGTCCTCAAGGCTGCCATTTTTTTGTAAACGGGACTAGCAAACGGAGCGGTATACTGCGAGCACCGCTTCACGCACTGCCACCAAACTCTAGCTGTACATGGAATATCAAAGGGGCCGTTGGAGACAGAGTATGGATCTATTTTTCTTCTTACTCCCAGAGAGATCTTACAGGCAGCGTAGAGAATAACGCCAGCTCCCAGTCGGATGTACCCTGTGCTGTCAAACTGATCTTCTGGGATGGGACTCCGAACACCGGTTTCCCAGTGGCTACGCTTTGCGACGACACGCCTAAGTTATGCGCGCACGCAGCTTTGAGAAACGTTACCAGAAGTACACGGCCATGCACTAAGGAAGAGAGCTACATGACGGTGGCACCTTCCCTGACGCTGCGCATGGAGACACAGTTGGGCACTGCTCTTCACACGGTTAATTTTAATGTAAGCAGCTGATATATCAACTTTTGCTTTTCTCTACTGGTTTATATCGTCGATTGCCCTTAAAGCCTTCAAAATTATTCATGTCTGCAAACACAATTGTTGTTCTGAAAATTCCGTTTTTCATACGATGTAAGTAGCCGATCAAAGCAGCGTGTACATGAACAATTCTATTCTGCAGGCACAGTATGAATTTATATCGACCCTTCAAGTCGGCGAGCCCTGGGGAGACGGGGTCTGCAGCCGGGTTTGGCGCAAAGTTCGAAGCGGGGAGGTGATGTCGCCACGGGACGTCCGGCTGTTCGGCAGGGGCGGGTCCTCGAAGTTGGACTGCCGGTACCGGATCGAGGCGGGCACGGACGAGAGGGTGCGGCTAACGTTGCACAACGTTAGCCTCGGCGAGTCGACAGTCTGTACAAGCGAGCCTGATCCTCATACCGGTCGACCGCGTTGCGTTCAGGAGGTGGGCTCCAGAGAAGCTCGGATAGTCTTGTATGAGGCCCCCTGGCGGGATATTCGGCTGCCCAGAGCCTGTCTGTGCGACAACACGTCGCACTTGCCTCTGACGCACATCTCCTCGAGCAGAGCTCTGGAGATCTCGTTCTTGGTTGACCAGCAGGCGCCGCACGAGGACTTCGAGACGCTTTTCTTCTACGCGAGCTTCGAGCTGATCCGGGCACCCGAGTGTCCCAGGAAGCAGAGAGTACGCGGAGAAGGTGATTAGGTTTCCTGCAGTCTTTATTCAATTGTCCAACGATATGTGAACTGGATATTTTGACTAGAGATCCCTATTTCACGTGTATATAAATACACGTGGTGTGTGTATTTTAGGACACGTTCAAAACCGCGATCTCTAATTTTTACCGAATCCCTTCGTGCTTTTTAGGAGGCGAGCTGAGGTTCGTGTCACCACCGTTGTCGAGACCGGATATCTACTGTGAGGGACTACCTTGGCTAGTGGAGGCACGCGAGAACAGGTCTCTGTTCGTGTTAACCTGGGGCTGGTTCCTCCCTCTGGAGCCAACGCCACCGTCGGAACTGAATGAGCAGACAAAGTGTCCGACGACCAACCGGATACTCCTCTACTCCGGATGGCCGCCCAAGCTGCTGAAGGTGGTGTGCCCTGCAGAGCCAGGCGCAAGAGAGTTTACGGTTCACGTGTTCTCGGAGGAATGGCTTGGTGGCACCGGCGAGGGCAAATGGCCTGGGCCGCCGCGGCCACCTGCGCTTCTCTTGGACTTCGTTTCCAGGGAGTCTGGTCAGGCTGCAGCCTCGTGGCTCGAGATATCGAAGAGCAGAGCGGCATTGCGTAGACAACTGCGTCTGCCCGAGAGGGGGATTGAGAACGAAACTTCATCGCACGGGGATTGTCCTCACAAATGCCCCGAGCTGAGCGCCTGCATCGCCGCGAGCCTCTGGTGCGATGGACGAGCCCATTGCCCGTCCGGGCACGACGAAGCCAATTGCGGCAACGGCGCAAAACTCCTTGGACTGCTCCCATCGGAAATGTGGCTGGTGTTGGCCGGTGTCGCGGGAATTATCGCTGCCTTTGCGTGTTTCTTCGCTGTACTCATCAGCAGGTGAGCGATCCTTACTTTGCTGTCCAGAGTCTGTCGTCCGTGGATTAATGAGGTCTGTAAATAGCGGTAGGATAAAAATCGTAAAGCACAGTTTTTATGTTGCAGGTCGAAAACACGCAACAAGGGACTTCATTACAAGGGTACAAAGAAAAGCAATAGACCGAGACGTGCTCCCACAGAAGAAACGCTGCTCGGAGCAGCCTCCTGACAACAGCAACCCGGTTTCGTGGAATACATCCACGTTGACCGGGAAACAACCGTTTAGCAATATTTCTCTATGCTTCACCGTCCATTAACTTACCACTGTTCCACGTTTTTCAATCATGATTCATCCTTTCGAGTACCTTCTTTTCTAGTCGATGGTAAGTGGAGTCTTTTGGTTATCCCTAGCTATTGACAGCACGTTTTATTAAAAGTTCTTGTTAATTAGAAGTGCAATAGCGAGGGACACAAGATAACGATTAGGGGTAGAATGTGTTTCGCTTGAAACAGGCCAGCCATTTTCTTTAGTTGCGATGGTACTAGATGCAGCATGCAACGGAAAAGGTACGCGCATATATGGAAAAAACATTCTTGTACCATTGTAGCTGGAGAACATGATTCCACGACATATTTCAGGCGAAACACCCTGTTAGTTCCATTACGTTGAATCGTTCTAATGTTTGCAGCTGACGTGGTTACAGTTGACCTTAGTTTTAATTATCGTTGCGTTGTTATGTGTTAACGTGAACGATACAGTTCAGTTCCATGGAGAGTAGACGATTTAAGTTTCGTCGACGTAGCGGATGCGAAAATAAGTGCAAATAATATTAAAGTACGTACACAGAAATACATGAATAATTTAATAAAATATCACACACATTGCTCAAAGAACGTTGTAACTGCCAAAAAATATTTTAAGTTCGATTAGCAGTTGTACAATTTTTAGCAACAATGGAAACGAACAATAGGAAATGGAGAGGGAGAGGGAGTGAGAGCGGTGAATGTAAAACTGTCTTATACTGTTGTTTAAGGACGTTCTCAATTTTTATCTTTAACATAAATTACGTGCATTGTGAAATACGTTTTTGCTCTCAAAGATACCAAAGATTCGTTTCGACGTATACATATTTAACGTTAACGTTTTTCTCGTACTGTTTAGAAATATTTTCGACTTTCTTCATCGCTGATCCGTACTTTTAACGAACTTACGTATCGTTGTTTAACTTGAAGGCTTGCCGGACTCGCAAGACAAGAGGATTACGATAAGTATCGACAACGAGAGCTCGCATCACGTTTGATTTGTAGAACGGATAGGAGGTGGCTGCAGGGTCGACGATAATAACTTGGCAGGTTGGATGCACGGTTTCCATCGAACAGGTACACGGAATTTACCTGCTAAACTATTTTTGTCGAGCTATACGTAAATATATACCATTAAGGGAACAATTGTAGGTGAAGTTCCAGCGCACAAGAAATTCTCATAAAGCTGAAAGAAAGAACAAAAAAAATAATTAGATGAGATTTATATGGTACAATATTATATAACAGTGTTTCCTCAGCTCTTTGTTTCTTCTACTATGAAAAGTGTTCAATTCTATTCCGAGGCCGATCACATCTTTTATATAGAATATTTTTCATCGCGTACTCGTTCTTTGTTCACAAACAAATTTCTTTGGTTCGCAATGATATATACAAATATATACATAGATATATCTATATAAAAACGCATAAAAAGGAAAAAGAAAATAGTAGCAAAGTATAATATATTCTTACTAACCAAAGGAAATTGAAAATCAGACGATCTATTTAAACCTTAGAACTAGCAACGTTTAGAGGACACACTTTCGCGGATATTCTAAAAGAAAGAAGTTACTCATAAAATCGCTGTTATACAATATTTAGTACTATAGTTTATAGTTGCACTTAAACGATTAGAGTCTACTTAGCTGCGACAGAAAGAAATATGGAATATAGCGACGTAATTTACAACTATAAAACACTCGGTAACTTTAGAAAGTTGTTATTCGAATATAATTACCTGTTACACGAAAACGACTAACACGTATTATTACTTAAGCGGAAATGGATACATTCGCCTACTAGGTAGTTGGAGACTAGGTGATTCGTACGTAAAAAGAAACAAGATCGATTCATCGTCATTGAATATTTTAAGCCGATATTTCGATTCATGAACTGCAATCTGAACGAATAAATCAAACATAGTTTTTAATTGGATCATCGATCAATCATATTTGCTGTACGCGAATCACACAGTTTAAGGAGTTAAACGTTAAGTACCACTGTAAGGACTGAAAGTAAATTACAAGAAGCAGTGATTAAGCGAAAGGAAGACAACAATATGTATTGTAATAAGTGCTACTTGAAGAAAAGTTTACGTCACGATATATTGTATAATTAGTTTTTAGAAAGTATACAAGACATTTAGGACATCCTGCGCACCGTGTGATGCGCCAAGCAAATGCCCGGCTCCTCGCAGAGAATCGAATGTTTCGACAACTAGATAACTGCCAGATTGTGGATTTTATGCATTTATGTAGAACGGTTTTCGTCTTCCAAAATTCTTTAAAGCATTTCGATCAGAATCTTGGTCTCCTCGAAACACAATAGAATCTCAAATCTAGGGAACAAACTTTTGTTTTTTGTTTCGACCGCAATGTTTGTCTAATGATAATTGCAACCCACTAGGATTCTCGTGACCCGAAATTCATTTCATACTCGGAGCATATCATTTGCACATACCCGTTCGTGCAAATGACGCTTAGGGTATGAGAATTAAATGTATGTAACACGGTTCGCCTAAAGTAAATTCGTTTCCGTCTCGAGCGAAGAAACCGAAAGAATTGTCGCGCAATGTAAGTTATTCTTTCGAGCGGGTGATTTCAAATAATCCTTTGAAAAATTATCTTTCTAAGAAATTACTTTTCGAATCGATTTCTTTAGCATTTCTTTCCTATCTTTACCCCTCAAATGGACTACTGGACTATTCAAATTAATGCAAATTAATTCAAACAAATGCGTAAAATCCTCAATCTACCGTGAATCGATATTGATTTTATCTTATAAGTTCGGTAAAAGCGAATACGAAAGATATCGACTGATTTGTTGCATTTTCACGTCCGTTTTGAATGTCCACTTGAAGGTTGAAGACAACCGAGGTGTCGAAGACGATCGCGCGAGTCGCGTTGTTGCGATCAGGTTTTCATATTTTACGATTTCGTTGATCCGGTCTGTTTTGTTGTTTCGTATAAATAACGCCAGATGTTTTCGGTTTCAGAAAGGCTGTGTTACTTTAATCTTTACGCTCGGGATATATGGATACGCGAATGCCGTCGATTCACGCAGACCGTGTGGCTCAATACTTACAATTAGCGAGTATTAGAAGAGTTTTGATAGAGAATTTCACGGGGACCGTGTCCTCGGATATATTCTAATCGGACGAGGACGATTCTTTTTTCCTCGAGTGTCGAGCGAACGGTTCAGAGATACAATTTTACGAAGAGCAACGTATACTTACTAGGATGATCTACTTTAGTAACGAATTTACCGAACGTAATGACTCGAGAGAGACGGAGAAGGGGAGAGGATTTAAATATTATTACACTTACACAATTATACATAGAACGTATGCGTATTCAACATTTATTACACGGAACGCGAACGTACTCGTTTCAAGGTTTTAGAACACGGGAATCGATTGATCGACGCGCCTCGGTGGAGGAGGAGTGTCGCTCCTCGAACGCGTCATAGAAAACTTAATGCCTTTTATGCTGTAAGTGTGATCTAAGATCCCCAATAATCTCGTTTCAAGATCAAGAGGATTACCGATAATTGCTCGTTTGTAGTAATAGATGCCAAAGAGACAGACATAGAAAGAATAATAATTTTACGATTCTACTTTCTTCGAAGTGTCTTCTTTTCTTTTTCCATTAACGATTGTTTGTATATAGTATACAGTGTATACAAAGTGTATTTACTACGTTGACGCTTGCGTGTACGTCTGCTGTATACTTTTGACGAAACAAGAACAACAACAATTTACACATTCTCTGTCCCGCGGTTATAATTGTTTGCCAGTCGATAAATTGGTCATCGTTGATCGGTAGTTCGGTTCGGATGTAGTATTTAATCGCACGAAATAAACATCGTTGGCAAATTCGAAAATTCTAAATACGATTACAATACTGTTATTTTTTAACACCGGAGGAAAACGGATCATCGCTTTCCATTGAAAGTTACACTTGTATAGGTACTTTCATATTTAAATAAATACGACAAATTCGAATGTCTGTTCTCTCTGTAGAATTATCTTTGTTTTAACATGTTCAGTTTTGTTCGTTGTTGCACCGTGGATTTCATGCATTTCAAAAGAGACTGTTTTAGAAGAGATCAACGAGTTGTTTGGGAAACGAGAAACCGTTCAATATGATAAAGAGATATTTTTCGAATCTATTTCTTATGGATTCATAGGTTTTCTACATGTATAAAGATCCGTGGCATATACATCGCCGTTCTTATACACGACTATTGTTTCAGTTCAATCCTCAACTGGCCAGACCTCGGTCAATTTTGATCCAAGGTTATTAACGTCCCCGCTAAAGTCTTCTACAGCAGTCGGTTTCACTTATTAACTATTTGACTCCGTTTAGACAAGGCGGAAACCGCGCGCGGAGCTTATTTACATAAGAGTCTTTGTATACGTTCTATACAGGGTGAGTCCGAAGAAACAGAACACCTAAATATCTCCATTACTTTTCGTTGTACAAAAAAACTTCTTAAGACAAAGTTACATTGTTTGAAGGGCCACATGTAACGGTGTAAGGGAAAAAATTTTCAAGGTCATTTTTAATGAGATTTCAAGGTCATCGATGTTTTTTTAAATGGAATGATATATCTTCGTTAACGTAATGTTGTAGCTGACAGAATAACGAATTCATCCATGTAACAAAATATGACCTTAAAATGACCCTCAATCCAGAAAAATGGAATAAATAAAATTCAACGTGTAAGATTCATTT
>CM052191.1:1578570-1618731 GCA_028455805.1 Lasioglossum figueresi | reverse complement strand
AAGCAGCGGTACTCCATGACCGTTGCCTTTCCATAAGAAACTATTGTGAACTAGTTGTTAATAATAAATAGCCTGCGGCTCTTTATACGGTACGAAAATGATCGTTAGAAGCAGAGGTCAAACGAAAATGTCTCTTAGAATCATTTTAATCAATTGCGTAGGATACAACGATATTATTTCATTCTTCTAACGTGTTCACAATTTAGTATTTCAGCTAGTCATTTTTGTCATAAATTCATCAAATCCGCAGTCTAATAGTACCATTATTATCCTACGGATTCTGTGCATTTATGACGCGCTCGGGTATCTAACAGACATATAAGGAAACGCGTGGGCCGATCATAACAAACAGTATTTTTCTTTTGTTCTTGCATCGAGATTGACCAAGAGGTTCGTTATAAACAGACTGCGGAATTTTATACAAAATAAAAATCGTCTGCATCGATTGCAAGAAACAGAAACTAAATTGAATGTTATTTCTTCCCTTAATGATGTTAACCCGTTGCCGTACTTTGACGAGCCGGACTCGCGATTAAGGTTTTTAACAAAGTCTAACAAATATGGATGCTATGTAATTCTAGATGAAATGAAATTTCTGTCGTTTGTAATCAATATTTAAGCATCAAAACAAATGTAGCCATACAAAAAATATACATTTTCTTTTCTCTTCTACGGCATTTTTGTGCATAAAGCCGTTCTAGTCACTGTAACTGTAAAAGAAAAGGTATGGCAACGGGGTTAATAGAGGCGAAATCATGTATTGACGCCTTCAGTTCTAAAAATTTTCCAACAATTTTGAATTTCATCTACTCTGTTTTGCTATAAATGCATAGCGATCCGCAGTCTAATTATATTAGTCTAGTTATAATAGTCTAGCTATGCAGGGTGTTCATTTGAAAACTTTCCAGCCGAATATCACGAAAAGTATGGAAGATATTAAAAAAGTGTAAAACACGTGTCCAAGGATTTCGAGGGGGAAAAAGGGGGGCAGTATCAGTTTTGTATTTGAGTGGTATTTTCAAGGTCATTCAAAGGTCAACTTTGTTTTTGTCAAATGGAAACCTATATTTTTTATTATGGGATCTTATTGTACGTAAAAGGACCAGCAATTTTCGTAGGACACTTTTTTTTTAATCTGCGCTCTAGTTTCGGAGATATTTAAAGAGAAGTAGAGTGAGTCATACTTATACTGCGAGAAAGCCCGGAATTTCTTGATAACTATGACAAATTTTCAAAATGTTCTCCGTCGTGTTCTAAACAATAATACAGACGATTCTCAAATTGGGCAGGCATTTTAGGCAATGCTATTATAGGTCCTCTGTTTTTCCAAGAGGATTTTATGGCAATTTGTATTTAAATTTACTGGACGACATCGTTGATCCACTTATAACAGAATGTCTTGAAACCCAAAGAGATGAAAGCGGCAATTTTTTGTTAAATAAAGAACTTTTGTACTTCCAACATGATGGTGCTCCCCCGCATTACACGTTACCAGTACGCCAGTGGTTAAACAATCGATTCCTACTAAGATGGATCGGTAAAAGAGGTGTTATTGAGTGACCACCAAGATCACCAGATCTAACTCTAGTCGACTTCTTTTTGTGGGGACACTTGAAGTCTTTGTTTTTAAAACACAACCAGAAAGCGTCAACGATTTGCGTCGCAGAATTGTACAGGAATGTAGAACTATTAGAACAGATACATTCAAAAATGTTCGTTCAGAATTTGGGAATCCTCTGTATTATTGTTTGGAACACAACGGAGAACATTTTGAAAATTTGTTATAGTTACAAAGAAATTATAAACTTTCTCGTAGTATAAGTATAACTCGCTCTACTTCTCTTTAAAAAAAAGTATCCTAAGAAAATTGCTGGTTTTTTTACGTACAATATGATCCCAAAATAAAAAATATAGGTTTCCATTTGACAAAAACAAAGTTGACCTTCAAATAACATTGAAAACACCACTCAAATAAAAAACTGATACTGCCCCCCTCTTTCCCCCACGAAATCCTTGGACAAGTGTTTTACACTTTTTTAATATCTTTCATATTTTGCGAGATATTCGGCTGGAAAGTGTCAAATGAACTCCCTGTATACAGGGTGTCTCAAAATTCCTTCAATATCCGGAAATGGAAGGTTCCTGAGATCATTTGAAGCGACATTTTCCTTTGCAAAAATGGCGTCCGCGGCTTTATTTAGGAGTTATTAACGAAAAACACGGACCAATCAGATCGCGGCTACAGCGAATTGATTCTGGCTCGACCAATGGCGACGCCACGCTAAGCGGGGTCTGTCTCCGAGTGGGACTCCGTTCGCTGTAGCCGCACTCTGATTGGTCCGTGTTTTTCGTTAATAACTCCTTAACAAAGCCGCGGACGCCATTTTTGCAAAGGAATATGTCGCCTCAAATGATCTCAGGAACCTCCCATTCCCGGATGTTGAAGGAATTTCGAGACACCCTGTAGAATGATCGAATTGTTTAATAATCGAAGAAACTTACCACCACAGTAACACGGACACCAGGCTCGCCTTTACTCGCGGGTTCGGATTCGATTTCACGCTGCTCGAGTCCATCTTTCTGTATGCGCCGCATTAACTCCTCACCTTCCAAGCGATTCGAACGACACACTAAAATATCACTAAACGAAAAGAATAGGTCTGTTTAAGCCGAGATTCGTAATTCCCCGCACTCAGTAGCAATAGCGATAGCAGTCGCAGCGGCAACAATAGCGACAGCACCACCAGCAGCAGCAGCAGCAATAGAAAACGTAAGACCAGTCTTACGGTCTATGTCACGATTAATTGCCAGCAATTTGGCCTATCACATGAAAATTTACACTAGGCTTTTAGATAAAGCGGCAATCTCGGGACTGATGTCACAAAAACTCTGTTTACCAGGCTTGCTTCGTACATAATATCGTTTCGACGAGCAGCCCCGATTTCCTGACACACCAGCAAATCCTTCCTCTTCTCTTCCATAAATGAGACGCGTATCGATCGAGCACCTGTATTTAAGGACAAATGGATTCTGTATCGTGTTTCGAAATGTGTAATTGTAAATTGGGTTTATTTCTTTTATCTCCCTACTAGCTGCTTCGTCATTTCTCAAACAAGTCCCCGTGTGCTGTGTGCGTGGCTACCACCGTGTTATACGCGTTTTTCATGTATCGCGATCGACGCTCTCTTTCGATCTTCTTGGGTCGCTGTAAATACTGTTCACCGTGGTTAATAGATGTCTTAACCCCTTTCACAAAACGCGACTTATTTTACGGTTCTAGTGATTAGAACCTTTTTCGTAGTTCGCAGTTTCCTAAAAAAGAAGAAAATTTATATCTACTGTATGACTAAATGTTCTCCAATAACACTATACATTAACGAAATCAAAATAAAAATTTCATCTCGGTTTAAAGGAAATTAATAACATACATATTTATGAGACTCTGTTCTGAATCTAATTACTAATATAATCATTATAACTATAAACCACAAATTTATTTATATTTTTTTATAATTTATATTATATCATATATATATATATATTATATATATATTAGAATATATATATATATTAGAATATATATATATATATTAGAATATAATATTATATATTGTATATACAGGGTGAGTCCGAAGAAACAGAACACCTAAATATCTCCGTTACTTTTCGTTGTACAAAAAAACTTCTTAGGACAAAGTTACACTGTTTGAAGGGCCACATGTAACGGTGTAAGGGAAAAAATTTTCAAGGTCATCGATGTTTTTTTAAATGGACTGATATATCTTCGTTAACGTAATGTTGTGGCTGACAAAATAACGAATTCAACCGTGTAACACAATATGACCTATAAATGACCTTTAACCCAGGAAAATGGAATAAAATAAAATTCAACGTGTAAGATTCATTTGTTTTATTTCTGTTACGCAAAATGTTTAAAAATATTCCCCTGAGCTGCTATACATTCAAATGTATCGCAATACACAACATAATAACAGATTCGGTGTTGACAGGAAGACATTTATGATATACCTTTACCCATGCGTTCGTACAGAATCGTGTTTATCAACTACTAATTACACTGAAGAGCTTTTTGCTATCAGATTTCCACTGTTTCTAAGATTTCTAATCTATCAATTTATCGATGAACGTTTCACAATGCGTTACTCGAAGGAAGATAAGATCGATATGATTTTCATTTATGGAGAAAGTCGACAGTGTTTAAGAGAAGCAGTGCGGTTGTACAAGGACCGATTTTCTAACCGTAATTGTCCATCAGTTTCCGTTTACTCCAATTTGATAAATAAATTCCGTGAAACTGGTAGTGTGTGTGTTGAAACAAACACAATTAATGTTCTGGCAGCAGTGGATACAAACCCTCATGCTGGTACGAGGCAAATCGCACGAGAAAGTGGCATTAGTCAAAAATGTGTATTGCAAATACTCCATGAACAAAAATTTCACCCCTTTCACCTATCGATTCGCCAAGAACTTCATGGTAGAGACTTTGTAAATCGTGTAAACTTTTGCCAGTGGGGATTGAGACAATTGATAAACGATAGAGCATTTTTTAATAAAGCATTATTTACCGATGAAGATATTTTTGAACATTTTGCGTAACAGAAATAAAGCAAATGAATCTTACGCGTTGAATTTTATTTATTCCATTTTTCTGGGTTGAAGGTCATTTGTAGGTCATATTGTGTTACATGGATGAATTCGTTATTTTGTCAGTTACAACATTACGTGAACGAAGATATATCATTCCACTTAAAAAAACATCGATGACCTTGAAATCTCATAAAAAAATGACCTTGAACATTTTTTCGCTTTCACCGTTACATGTGGCCCATCAAACAGTGGAACTTTGTTCTAAGAAGTTTTTTTGTACAACGAAAAGTAACGGAGATATTTAGGTGTTCTGTTTCTTCGGACTCACTCTGTATATATTATAAAGATTTAATAATTACAATGTAATAAAATAAAAAAATATAAATAAATTTTTGATTTATGGTTATAATGATTATATTAGTAATTAGATTCAGAACAGAGTCTGATAAATATGTATGTTATTAATTTCCTTTAAATCGGGATGAAATTCTATTTTGGTTTTGTTGATGTATAGTTATTGGAAAACATGTAGACATAAAGGCAAAAAGGTTCTAATCACTAGAACAATATGTATATATACATATATTTTATAAATGATTAAATTTTCTTATTAATTTATTAAATTTAATAATTAATATATATTAATTTTGTAATTAATTATATATTTTATGTTCTAAAAATTAGAATCTCGATATAATCACGAGTCTGACACGATATTGTAGGACAAGGGGTTAAAGTAATTGTGAGTGATATCGGTACGGTGTTTATTCTACATCAGTTACTATTCTTATAACGCTGTTTAGCATTCGTCTCAACGGTGCTGACAGGGTATCGAGAACAATTCGGCAAACCACGAAATCTTCGATCTCGAGATAGCGAATGAATTTATCGATCGGAGGCATACTATCCGATGTAGGATATCTTGACAATCACGGTTGTATCAACGATCGCGATCGATTAATCGATTAACTAATGTGTTACAATATCACGGAAATCGGTGAACGAAAATTTTAACGAGCCGCGTTGAATAACTTGTCGCAATCTTATAAGCTGTTTATAATTCATAATCGGATGAGAATCTTCTGTTGTTCAAACATGCTTGACCGACGCATGAATCAACGAGATAGAAGGCACACTTACCATTGCGTGCTGATACCAGCCTGGACACGAAACGTCCGCTAAGATGTTAGGATTCTGTGAGACTTATACTTTACTAAACATTATTTTATTAAATAGCGTATTCACGGTTTCGCTGTTACAGTGAGAAAGATTTTCAAGCATTCGATGAATGTACACGTTAATCTAATTAGTAATACGTGATTAATATTTTCGTTTTAATATTAGACGCTGTATCGAACAATTTTCGATTCGACGGGAAAACGTACCGTCGCAAAAATAAATTCGAAGAAGTTTGTATGTATCTCGTTATTTGAATGTAGCACGGAAATATGAGTATGTATATCCGCGGTTAAATAATTGTTGCCTTATTTTTAGTAATCGCGTAGTATCAGCTGTGTGTACAGTCAATGACGAAGACGAAATGGTGCCAGTAATCATCGTTGGCGTTCATGATTCAGCAGAAACTGTTTCCAATTGTCAGCATGCATTTTAGTCACGACGGAAAGACGTCAGGGGAACAAAGAATCCTCGACACGGCAAACCGTTGCGAAAATTCCGATACTATATAAATAGTTAATTGTTATCGCAGCCAATGAGTTTTTCCGTATGCATTGCCCTGATCCATGATTCGTATATAGCACGATATAGATATGTACATCTGTATATATTCATTCGTTTGTTCGCCGTCTGCACGGTTGCCAAGTCGGTGGAACCGTTGTCGTCGTGGTTATACGAGACAAATTCCTATAAACTTTCCATGGGACACGCGTATGTGCATCATTACGAGTTATGTAATCTCGTTCTCACGCTCATGACTATTTCTCTCGGTCAATCACATAAATATATAAATGAACGTTGCGACCACCGTGTCGGTCAAATTAATAATGATCCAATACGGGCGTCTTGATATACTACCGAACTAGAGGATTAGACCACTTGTTCGAGTTCTTTCTTTTTACATTTTTAATGAAAATAGAAAATATTTAAAACGCGACTCTGCATGATTTTCGGCGGACACCGGTTCTGTCGCAGTGTGCATCGATAAGTAGTTTGAATTGATCTTGTATAAGATGTTTGAATTTCGCGTAAAAAGGTAACAGAACGAAAGAATGAAAATGATTCAGTGATTCTGTACTGGGGATTAAGTATTAGTTCCCTAATATTTCAATGTCCGCAGCAGCATGACGTTAATTTATTGCCTCTTATCGTATCGACTGTACAAACTTGAATTTATTTCGCTTGTGTTACCGTGTTGACATTCAATTCGAGCAGATTTTTTAAACAAGCATCTCAATTTCAGGTGCCAAGTTCACGATTAATAACTTTGAACGTGATTATATCGTATCCCGTGTTTGTACATTTCCTCAGACCTGAGCAGAAGAAGGGAATTGAGGTTTGTTGACCCAGTCGGTAATGTCGCGTATTGCCCGTGATTTGAAGATGGCCGAATATGTACACAAGAGCTGCCGTAAAACAAATTACAACGAAGGTAAATAGGCTGTCACTCGCCGAGAGTTTCCGAGATACGGACAAGTGAAATCTGCTAACAGTAAATCTGTTCGATTCGCCGGTGTTGCAAGCTTTGAAATCTTTTTGGCTTTATCGATCGGCTTGGAATATGTCCTAATCTTGTCACCGAACGTTCGACGAACACGCGACTACTTCACAGAATGTTCGGTTCGCATAACCAGCAAGTGCATACGAAACGTTGTCGAATTGAACTTTGATTTGAAATTGGAACTTTTTCGTTCGCGTGGCTGTGGGCTAACAAAAGAATAAATTCGATACACAGGATTCAATTACGATACTCAGAACGGCTACGTAGACGCGTTACTAGTGTTACAAAATATCATCGAGAATCGCAATATCTTTTCAAGGAAACTGTTCGCAGATTCTTTCTAAAAATCAATTCTGAGATTTGTAATTCGAGTGCGACACCGATTGAAGGAACCGAGCTAGCGCGGAGTCGTCAAGAAAGCATCGCGGATATCCTTTGAAAACAATTGAAACACGTTACGCAACGAGCGAGAAGTTAACCTGAAACATTCAACGATCGCCTACGAAGGGGCAACAGAAACGAAGATAGCGGCAAGGTTCTGGCTATCTTTCTCCCCTTTTAACGTTGGACACTCGCAATTCCAACTGACCACCGACTGCTGACATCTAAAAATACACGTCTGTACGATTATTAATCGGTATCCTCGTATTTAACCGTTGCGGGTGTAGTCTTCTAAATAGCTCTACGGCTTGACGCGTTTAATGGGTCTTCATCGAATCCACGCGAAATTGTTATCGAGTCCAGATGCTGCGAAGGGGTCAATTGCTAATGACACGTGATTCGTAACGGTTCAACGCGATATATTCTCGGCGCGTCTACTCTTGCACTGGATGACTGGGTCTTTTCAAATCATTTATACAACACGGTTAAGAAGTAAAATTCAATTTTACAGCAAAATCGACCGGCGTACCGCCGTTAATTTGAATATTCGATCACCCGTTTTCCCGGTATTATATATATATATATATATATATATATATATATTTTCTATTACCGAAACAAACACTTGAAGTGTTAGTTTCGTCACAGCAAACGCGCGAATCTGTCATCATCGCGCGTGAACGCTTGCAAATTATATCCTATAGAAAGCAACGCGAGAAACAATTGAACGGGCACGCGTGGTTAACAACAATGCGACACGTGGTTGATCATTAATTTAATTAGCTCTCCCGCTCGTGTAGGAACGGAGCTACATACGTGAATGAATTTATAAAAACGACTGGGTGGATCTCATCCAACGTGTGTATACAAATAAACTGTAACGAATAGTAATCGTTTTGCGCGGACCGTGGATACTCTATCGCTTGCTGCCTTATTAACAGCAGATTTGCATGCGCATAGTTAAGGGAGATCTTTCGAAAGTCTAGCGGAATATTTTGAGCCGGGAGAGTAATAAGCGATCCTCGAAGCAGCTATCGCGGTAGCCTCGACGTCAACCGTCAAACTTTGCTTATTCTTGGTCGTTTCGGGTTTGCGACTCGAAAGTGAGTCGACGATGACGAACAACTAGTGCGAGCTCGTTTCGGAGTTAGTCGACTTATACTCACTGTTTTGTGTCAGTGTACGGGTATATGGGTAGACGGTTCGTGATTCGGCTTCGCTAGAGAATCATACGTATGCGTGTCACATGCTGGAACGAGGAAAACTGACTTTCTCAGCGCGGAATAGATGTAGAACGAATCCCAACCGACACACGCGCACTCAACGCAAAACCTGCGCCGCTACTGACTACTGATCTCGCTTTTCCTCTGCTTGGCTCTTCGCTCGTTCGCTCTTCGCGCTGTAACGCACCAATACTATCGCACATATTATACCGATTCGACTGGCCCCGTCAGAGTGTCAGAGTCGACACATCGGCCAGAATTCTCTCTTCACGCTTCTTGATGCGTCTTCAACCGTTGCACTCTTCCACCGTAGAATTATTTTAGTCTTATCTGTAATAACACATTTTACTTCTCCTTTATTGTTGAAAACGTACATCGTAAAAGCCACATTTCGCTATTTTCACAACAGCTTTGTAGTTAGAATAAAACAAAAAAAATGTATAAAATAGAACTCTACGAGTATTTGAGTAACAAGAATTATGGGTCGTGAAAATTGTATCTAACCTAATTCATCTCTACCTATAGACACAACTCGATCCTTCGACTCTGGTTCTATAGAATCTTGTAGAATGTCGAAACTATCGGGCACGAATGATACACGGTGCGTCTATCTTGTCTAGAAACTTGTAAACATCTCAAAAACTACGCGTAACATGAGAAAATATTTATTTTACCTTACAATGGCCTCGAAAAGACCTGCAAAGGTCGCAGTTGTATTCTTATATTTCCCTGTGGTTTTTGAGATGCGCATTATTCCCTACATTAGAAAATAAAATGGGCACACTGTATATCTATTTCTCGACCATTTTCTACACTGAACAACGAGAGAATGACACGGTACGTATGAAAACAGTTTACTTTCTCATCAAAACAGTGTCATAGGCTAATTACAAAAATAATCCTATTATTACAATCGTTTTAATACATTAAATGTTTATGCGATGTTAGACATATCATAATATAGGATGCTTATAAGTATATACATTTATTTAGATCCCTAATCATAATTTCCTAGAGCAGTTTATTTTAAGTATAAATTCTAAGTCTTTTTATAAATATTGTCCATCTCAAATCGTTTCTACCGTTCAGATCTTCAATGTTTCTTCAAACTTCGTACAAGGTTTAAAAATACTCGTAGTTCCGTGTATTTGGGCATTCCACGATTTGTACATCCATATATTACACACATTAGCGGACCTCAAACTTTGGTCAATGGGGAATGTGAAAAGATCTTTTTTTTTTACAGATGAAGTTAATGAAGTTTAGGCCGCTTGTTCTGTACCGACATAAATAGAGAAATGTTTAAATTGCACTACTCCGTCAGAGCACGACCGATACCATGACTTTCACTCTTTTATAGCCGTGTTCGAGGCACTTGTGCGGAGTAACGTGCGCATCATGGGTAAAGCACTTAGATTTAGCGTTTGTTTATCCATAAAATTATGTCAAAGTACAAGTTTACATAATAGATTACAACCACAATTTAATCGTCAGCTGTTCTAAAAAACAAACAAAGGAAACTTAATACAGGCCCTGGCCCTTCCTCTATTACTCATTACAGAGCATCCTTTCCTCCTATTTCTGTAAGTTGCTCTCATGATTCGTTGAGTTTTCGCTTTGCTGTTATAATAAAAATATCTAGTAAAAACTTCTATACGGTTCTACAAAATAAAATAAAAATAAAATAATTACTTAAACGAATGCATAAGTTGCCGAGTGTACATATATTATCCTTATTAAAAAAAAAAAAAAAAAGAAAAATGAAGAAAAGACAGTTTCAATACTTCTACGACATACTGTGTCGACAGCGCTTTTCCCCGGCCAGTTCTCAACAACAATTTTGTCGAGTTTCGGGAGTCGATAGCATCAGTATTAGTTTCTCGTGGGCGTACCCCAAGTTTTTCGCCAAACCCTGACAGCATCCGTTCTCTTCGATAGATTGGAATCTGTACGTTCTGAAATTCTTAGCTGTATCTATGTACGTAACTGCCGCCATTAACGGGCACATAATAATTTTCGAGTGATCCAGGAAGTTTATCTGTAAGGACAGTAACATTGCTAAATAACATGAAGAATTGTATATTGGTATTTTGAAAAAGTAAGGAAGTCGATTTTGTCGAGTCGACGAATGAGAGAACTCTAGAGAGAGTGTAAGAGAAAGAGAGAGAGAGTGAGAGAAAGAGAGAGAGAGCAGAACTTCAGTTTCGCTTACTTGCACAGTTCCATTGGTAAGTTGCATAACTACAGCATTTTGTGTTCTAAACCATTGATGCATGTACGGTATCCTAGACATGGCATCACTTGGCTTCACGGTGACAGAACTTCCAGCTTTCATTAAATGTTCTTTCATGTATTTCAAAAAGAAGTTCATTAGCTTCATCTTCTTTTCCAGTTCCTGAGGGTATTCTCGAACGGTATAATACAGCTCGTTCCCTTCGCGATTTATGTAGTGGATGTTAAAACAGTTAGCCAGCATGATTAAGCGGGTACCGTCATTGTACATAACACCAACTCCGTCATCGGAAAGCTGATAGCCGAAGCCATACTTATCCGAATAGTCAACCCATTTACTTATCCATATAACAGGCTGTGCGGCTGGGTCAGTCATTTCATCTAAACAATTTCAATTCGATTATCTTAATATAAAATGTATAGACGTTTCAAAATAAAAATTATGTGTATCAGTTGCTGCAACAAGCAGAAACCTAATAGAAGTTTCATGCTTCTTTTTATCATTTTAATAGGCTGAATTTAATACATTGACGTTCTTAAATTCTTTCAATCTGTTTACCGCCTTGAATTGCATCTGCTCATTCTTGTCGCAAATGCATAAAATCTGTAATCTAGTTAACAACGAATACATGCTATTTACAGCAAAACAAAAAAGTTTAAGAGGATGGCTTGCTCGAGCCAGTTTCGGTAGACATATCACGTAAAAATCAATATTCCGAGTACCTTCCGATAATGCTGCATCTCTACTTGGATTAGCTTTCAATACTGCAGCCAGCTGCTCTTTTAGTATCTGAAGCATGTTCTTGATATCATGACTCAATTTTTGGACTTCGTTTACCGTCTCTTGAGGTTTTGTCTTACGCCCTGGACTATTTGGTACTCTGAATACAAAGTCTTGTCCGTCCCCTATTATATTAGTGTTCATTTCAGATAACGGTTTGCGTTGATTGTGCATTTCTAACATATCCAGACGAGGCGCCATCGTTAAACACGATAACGGTAGACTTGCTGGCATGAAACCTGGAACAAAAATTTGGGAGACATTCGATTAAAAAAGGTTTTCCTTAACGATAATATTAGCGATAGAAACGCGTATTTACCGCAAGTAAAGAATTGATCTTTCATTAGTTTGCCTATAGAAGGACGTTTCGACGGATTTCCTTGTAGCATATCCGATATCATATTCATAGCGATAGAATTGATATGCTGAGGAATTTTATACTGAACTTGTTTAATTCTAGCATAAGTCTCTCTCAAACTAGATGTTTCGAATGGTGGTTTGCCCACGAGTAGAGTGTACATGATACATCCGATGCTCCATATATCGACTTCATAGGAATGGCCAGACTTTGTCAAAATTTCTGGTGCTATATAATTAGGAGTTCCACAGACAGTCCTGTTAATAGAGAAGAAAAGTGTAATTTCGTTTTTCATTGGTCGATCACGTGTGTAAACATGCGCGGGCATTACTTCTTTCGTTCTCCTTCGTGCTCCAACCTGGTAGCCAATCCAAAATCACCGATTTTAACTTGCAGGTCGTCACTCAAAAATAAATTACCTAACTTTAGATCTCTGTGAATTATTTTATTTAGGTGCAGGTAATTAACACCGTCTAAGATTTGTTTCATATAAAATCGAGTTTCACATTCGGTTAATGCTTTTCTACGTTTGTGCAATTCCATCATCGACTGAAAATTAAAACGGTTGCATTTAGTAATGCATGTGTCATTGCATACAACCTGTTGATCGGAGGAACATCAAAGTAACATACCCTCTTGCGACATAATTCTAGAATTATATATATATTCTGAGGATCGTCAAAGAATCCATAAAAACCTACAACGTTTTTATGGTTCAAAGTCTGATGAATCGAGATCTCTTGTGTCATTTTTTCTCTGTGATTGCTCTTCGTGATTTGTGCCTTTGGGACAATCTTTCCAGCGTACACACGATGCGACTTTGATTCTCTGATCTCGTAACATTTTGCAAAGCCACCCTAAAACATCATGTAGACATACTTGTAGCACATTGGCACAATTCGAGTCTATGGTTACTCCACCACTATACATGCAAATTAACATTTATTTTGTTCTAATGTAAGGAACTTTGTTAGACTTCATTCAAGTACAATAGAGTTAACAATTTTTTACGATGACGGGTTTTAGCACTGTTTCTATGCAACTCAGATTGATTATAGCAACAAAAGTTAAGACTTTTGAAGACGATCAAGCAGAACAGCTGTTTTGTCGTAAAAGTTTAAAAATTAACCGAAACGAAAAAGCAAGGCAACAGATAGTATAAGCTTACCTTTCCGAAAAATCGGCCTTTGATGTAACTTTTCCCCGAGTGTACGTCGTATATAATGTCCGGAATAGCACATTCCTTCTCGTCTTTCGACATTTTTATTAAGATTGTTCTTGATCTATATTATTCGGATAGTGTGTGAGCAGTCAAGTTTGATGTTACAGTCTCAGTTTCGGGATGGAACGTCCAGTAAATGTGTACCACAGTACCACCCGAAAAGATCTGCGTACTACACCGTTGAATGTCTTCCGAATTTCAAACTACAGTTTTTGTCTTGCGGAAGACAAGCAACGGATTTCAATATTTAAATCCAAACATTGCAACCAATCACACATTTGCCCGCGTAAATTCTGCCAAAACACGAACATATATATTCCCTATAGCATTCGGATGGGTTCACAAAGTTTTGTAACTAGAATAAAGTTCCTAGCGGTTTCCATTCCCCGTTACGTGTCCGCCTTGAGACTCCATGACCATAGACGACAATTTGAAACTACTGAATAGATACTGACTTTACGGACTGATTTTCATTTCCATACTAAATATCACATTACGTGCATTTATATTTTTATAAATAAATCTGAAATTTTTAATTACATATGGTAGTAAGAGTAAGTATATAAGTATATCAGTGTAATTTTTAAAAATTCATACAACAAAATATATTCCCTTATTTTTGGACGCTTTATAATGTTTATATAATGTACGGGGAGAAACATTAGAGTCGAATTGCGGCATCTTGTGAAGATAGGCCTTAATGGAAGGATATCCGGTAATGTCGGCTATAGTAATCGAGTGGCAATGGTCGATGCTTCTTTTTCCGGGTACCGGCGTCCATTTTCCTTGTTGGCTTGTCTAAAGTTGGCGCGTTTGTTATTTCTGAACGGATTATTTGTCGTCCAGTGAATCGTAAGTACTCTTTGATTGAAGTAAATTGTTCCCGTTACACAACGTCTC
Organism: Lasioglossum figueresi; assembly: GCA_028455805.1. Lineage (NCBI taxonomy): Eukaryota > Metazoa > Arthropoda > Insecta > Hymenoptera > Halictidae > Lasioglossum > Lasioglossum figueresi. Next base: position 1,604,349 of record CM052191.1, on the reverse strand, counting down.
TCTGCGTTACGGTTAAGTTTCCTAATATATTACGAAAAACAAGAAGGAAAAAGGAAAAACGCTTTAGGTTTGACGACGGTAACGGATGGCGTCTATAGGGTGAATTAGAAATGGGATGATCGTAACCTCTTCTAAAAATCGCAGTTGGATACAATCGTTTTTCGCGTAAAATATCGAAGCTTGTCTCGTCCTTACGTTCCCTTCGTTCTTGATAGGTTAAAGCGCGAAACAGAGTCGTTATCATTTTATAATTAACGTTGTCCAGTTACAATTGGTTTGTTTTAAAATTTTAGATACACAAATAAATGGAAGGTGCTTCTGCTGGTAGAGGTGGCTTTCGTGGCCGTGGCGGTCCAGGAGGCCCAATGAGAGGACGTGGTGGTTTCGGAGATAGAGGAAGGTAACAAATTCTTAGTAATGTTTTTGTTAGTTATTTTCAAACAAATTACAGAGTTTATTGCATCTATGTCCAAGGAATAAGTGTGTCTCTTTTAAAAAGAGTTCATGAAGCAAATAAAATCACGTTAAAAGGTTAACTCAATACCTTTTATGGCACTTTTTCTCTTCGTATGTATTTGTGGTTCCGAAAGGAGTCTAAAATATAACTTATTGTGTGGTGGTATTTAAGGGGTGGACCACCAAGAGGCGGAGGCATGATGAGAGGCGGACGTGGTAGTGGCCCTGGAGGTGGTATGAGAGGCGGACCACCTGGAATGAGGGGTAGAGGAGGTCCTCCTGGAAGAGGTGGACACGGCGGACATTTTCCTCCTGGGTATAGTATATCGAGCCAATAACGCTGTTTGTTCTTAACTACTTGTGCTAAGATTTATTTTACGATTGCAGCGATTAGACCTTCCTTGTCATTCATAATTTCCTAGGAGAAAAGAAAGTTTATATTTATTGTACGCTTATTTATTCTGCCCCCAATGGGTATATAACGACAACAGCAAAATAGAATTTTATTTCAGTTAAATGGAAATTAGTAACATACATATACACTACCGCTCATAAGTATGTGGACGCTTGTTCAATTCTCCTCCTAGAAAGAACAGAATCTTCAAGGGATTTAATCAAGTTTCATGCGATCTGTTTTATACAGTATTGGAGAATTTATCTGAGCAATAATTTATTAGTAGACCACGAATTTTATGCATTTATAACAAAAATTATTATTTACTACATAATTACACATTTTTCTAGTGATTGGACCTAAAATATATATTTGATTTTTTATTTATATTTTTCTGAACAATATAAATATTTTTGAACACTAAAACAAGAACACTTGTACTTCAAGACTATCTGTTTACATCTAGCAATGGTCTAGTTACATATAACCAATTGTAGTTCTTCTAAAAAAAATTCTTAATAATTTTTTCACTGAAGTTACACAAGCCAATTCGTTTCTAAACATTTTCGTTTTTCACTATTTACTATTTCAAATTCTATTTTACCCAGCTCTGAGAACAATAAATATCGTCTAATACAATCAAATAGTACACAAATTTCAATGATAAGTGTCTACATACTTTTCAACGGTAGTGTATATCTAGTAGGTTGCGTTCAAAATCTTCATCAAGAGTCTGATTCGATGTTATAGTGCAAGGGGTCAAGAAGAGAGGATCATTGTATCGCGTACTTTGTTGTTTCTACAATTTATTATGAATTCACAGAGGTCCTCCAGAACCGGGAATGTCCAGTGGACCTGGAGGCAGCGGCCCTCCTGGACCTCCAGGAATGGGAGGTCCCCCACGGGGTGGTAGCAGAGGCGGAGGAAGCACCGGCTTCCGTGGTAGGGGAAGGGGTGATTTCTCGCGAGGTGATAGTCGTAGAGGTAGTAGCAATTTCCGCGGTAGAGGGGGAATGGATAGAGGCAGTCGAGGAGGATCCAGGTACAACCTGTAACTATCGTTAATTTATGTATTTCAATACTTCTGTACAGTCTGGTCTGTCCAAGGTGTACAGAACACGGCGGAGTTCTCGACTTGGTTTGATTAAATTGTAAATTTTAGGGGTGGATCGGGCAGAGGTGGTCCAGGAGGTAGAGGAGGTTTCGGAGATCGTGGAAGCAGAGGAGGCAGTGGTCGTGGCGGTCCATCCAAACGCGGTGGAGGTCCTCCAGGTTCCAGTGGACCATCCAAGAGACCGAGGTTCGATCAACCGTCTTCTCAACCTGCGAACGGGTATGCGACTCAACCACCCAGGTATCGATATTTCTTTCGATCGTAGTTTAACAGCGTTATCGAAAACGAAATCGTATCCATGTGAAATGAAAGAATTTCGGTACAGTCAAGGTGCATACGGAGGAGGCGCTAACAATGCATATGGTGGCGGTCAGCAACAGCCGCAGCAGCAACAAGCAGTGGGCTACGGCGGAGGCTATGGATCACAAAATTATACTCAATCCTCGTACCAGGGTTACGAAAGTTATCAACAGCCCCCGGATTACGGTCAAACAGCAGTTAGTCAATATATTCGGAGTAGTAAGTAATTCGAGTCGACGATTACATGAATATAACTTGGGATACTGTTGCTTGTGCTTAGGGCTACCCACCATCGACCGCAGCCGATAATAGGTATGGCGGAGCACCTACCGTTCCCGCTACAGGAGCATTCAGTGCTGGTGATCCCTACAACTATGGCAAAGCACCACCATCAGGTTGGTATAGAGCAGTAGTATTTATTCATTTTTCTTTTAATTATTTATTACGTAGTTCTTGTCTCTCGGCTTTGAACAGACTTCCAGTTACCTTGTAACTACATACTTCCGATACTTCGCACATGTATATCCATTCTCTCTCTCTCTCTCTCTCTCTCTCTCTCTCTCTCTCTCTCTCTCTCTTATATCCTCTTTCTTCTACGTTATTTCCCTTCTATCTTATGTATACCGTCTCTACTAATTATCTTATAGAGCAGTAGTATCAAATCAAATCGCAAGAAATTGTTTCTATCGAATGAAATTTCGAAATGATAATTAACTGTAGCCGTAATTGATATTTTTGCTCGACCTATCTGCTGCTAAAATATCATTCTGTTTATCGTGCTTACAGATTACTCGAATCAGGATGGTGTATACGGCAAACAGGATTATGGTAAGTACAGCTCACATTCCAACAGACATTATTAAATTTTGAGAGGCAGTTTCATATTACGTGTAAGAATAGACTCGATTACAACGTATACCGTTAGGGGAAACAGTTCTTAGTATAACAAAACGAAAAATAACTGAAAAACCTAAGAACTATGTTCAGTCGAGAATTTTTCATTCTCACAAGAGAAAAGAAAACAAAGACAAAAGTTTTAACGTTGAATGCAAGAATTACAGTATTAATAGCAGGTTTATTTTTAATATATTTTTCGATACTGAACAGATACATGTATGTCGAGAAAATGTGTCCCTACGATCAAGGACACGAATATTCTATTTGAAAGCAGATTCGATTAATTTGATGACGTACTAATATTAAATGTAAAGAGATACAAACAGAAAACACAGAATTTGAATTGCATGACAACTAATCGTGTTAATGAAAACAGAAGTCAATAATACATTCCGAAACAGAGGGAAATGATGTCCGTGTAGTTGATCAGTTTCCCGTGACAATTAATGTGTGTATATAAGTATATAGAATTTAATACAGAATCAAATAACAAAGTTATGCTTACGAAATGATTGAACGGAGGAGCTCTATGGTTGTTCGCAGGTGGCAGTGCTGGTTACCAAAACGCCCAGTCTCAGCGACGTTATTAAATTACATATTCAACTATTTAATTTTATACGTTAGATATCCAGACATTTTTTCCAAATTTAACGAGAAAAAATTAAATATATATATACATATACATGTATAGATATCATTCCTAGCGCGTGATAAGCTGGACAAATGGTATTTGTCGTTAAGTATGTGTACAAGTATTTTACATTTAAACGATTGAACGTACAGTGGTTTTACTATAGAGGAGAAGAGAAGGGAAGGAGCGTGATCCGCTATGATCAGGTCTTTTATGTTTCCTATCTTTGTCGCGCGCTCATGGAAAGAAAGATTAATTTAAATATTGCGCGTTAGAGCGCTAAACAATCATTTACGATTATGATTAAAAGTATAAATGACAAGAGCGTTTTATACTTGACTAGCAACACATAGCATCTACTTTGTCATGTTTGACTAAAATAACTTCGTTTAGGATTAAGTTTAGTTTGGTGTACAGTCGAAGTTAATCTGCGATTGTAAAATAATTAATATTAAATCGGGTACGTATATATATATATGCATATATGTATACATAGACATATATATATATACATATATATATGTACACACACGTACACACACCACATACACGTATAATTGTCTGCATTGTAACAGTAAGGTACAGAAATATTTACGCTATTTGTAAAGTCGTTAAACAGTCGATCATTGTGAACACAGCTCAATTACCGCTAAATATGAATTCTAGGAAATAGAGTTAAATGAGAACGAATAATATCGTATGTTCTGTATAACAAAAAGGAAACAAGAAAAAAGATGAGGGGGTAAAAGTAATTGTATTTCGTTTATATATTAACGTATAACTCAACAAAATCTAACATGTATCGGGTGATTACACCGTTCATACTTGTGCGTTTATTAGTGCGACTACTGATTTCTTAACAAGATTTTCTGAAAATTAACAATATAACAATACAATAAATCAGTCTTATTGTTGCAATTGTTTTCATTTCGTGACTTTTAATAATGGACGAACAATTTTGGCGTGAACTGAGCGTCAATACTCTGCTTAGAAGTGACAACAACCAAATGGTATACATACGTGTTTGTAGGTATCATGAGAATCGAATTACATGTTTTAGGATTGTTCGAAGAGTATTTCAATATACGGTGATAACGTATTAGTAGAACACAATGTCACACTGGCAGAGACAATCATAAAAATACTCTAGAAGCTGATCGGAGTAGATGATTTGTATTAAATGGAAATCTATATACAGAGTAATTGTCCAATGACAATATAACGTGCATGAGTAGATCAAAGTAATTTGTCCCAGCCAATTGTGTACATTAAGGCACAGAAACATTTATGTAGGGCAAGCAATGAAATCTTCTATTTCCACTTATTATATCGATAACTATCAAATGAAATGAACTGTACTGAAAGTCTCTCATTGTCGCATGATGTCATCAGCATAGTAATAGTAAATTGATCTAGTATTGTAAGTAAAATAGTCTAACGATTGCAATGAAAACAAACATTGAAACAAGGAACCATAAAGAAAAAAAAAACAAAAAAAAACTTCAATACTTTTTCATATTTCTTATTCTCCTCACCTTCAACACGAAAGATCACAGACTTATCGCTACTAGCAAAAGAAATTGATCAAACCAGCAACTGCCATAGGAAACCAGAATGATTTCAACTTGACGAGAACATAATGTACTTACATGAGCGAAATGTAGGTATGAGCTTTTATTAAAGAGTGAATCTATTTTTGTAACGCCTAAATGGAGATTTAAGAAAACAATACCGTACGCAGAAGCAAATCGTTTTTGTTTGTTGTACGTATACAGTTTGTTTAAAGGATATTTTTTAGTCAGAGTGCTATGTTTGTCGATTTTAATCGTCCGTTGGTGGAAGATTCTAGGTGTATAAAAAGAATTTGACGAAAATTAAGTTTATTTCACAGGCGTAGCAACAACCTGAGATACGTAGGGAACACAAAGAAAGAAAGAGAGAGAATACCTTCCCTCCATTACCAGCAAGGAGATACCGAATCTGATAATCATACAATAGAGTATACGAATAAATGACGACTGATATGATAAAAGTTATTATTGACCAATGGCACAGGTACCGCACACATTTCAATGAAATCTAGAAAATGTTATTTCTTCTTTTAGAGTATTATATATAGTACTTTCATTCATTAGAATTTATATATTTATTTCATTTCCTAACGAGTCGGTCAGTACTGAATAGTATTCGATCGTTTGCTTATGATGCACCCAATTTTTTTTATTGAAAGTATATATATATATAAGTATATTGTCACGATTCTTTTTCTATGTAAATAATATATACTTATCAGTGAATCTCTATTCTCTTACAAGTTACTGTGTACAAAAATTCAGTCAAGTTTCTTGCATATGCATACATGTATACATAATATATACATATTTATGTATATGTACATCTCTGTGTACTAAACAGAAAAGCACACATTTAAGACAGAAAAGCGAACTGTTTTCTTAATAAACAATGGATAAAGCACGCAAGAGAATTAACGAACTAAATCTATGCTAACATGTATTATGCTCATAATCTATTAAACAAAAAATATATATATACAAATGCCCGAGTAAACCTCAACCCAAGCTCAGGTGAGTAAATATAAATCTATCCGTTTCTTAATAAAAAACAAACAAACGTATCGACTTATTGCAAAGCAAATGTTAGCAAAGATAAATGCTACATAAACCTGCATATATCGAGTGTAAAGTGGAATCATTTATACATGTAGACAGGGTCATGCTAATACGACATATTCAGCACAGGGATACACAGGGATTGCTTTCTTTTTGTCAAGATAATTCAAACGATACATACACCATTTCATTGAGACATTGTGAACCGCTTTATACGTGCGATACCTGCAGTATTGTATACCGCAATAGTAAAGATGAGGCAACGATTGACAGAAATACTATTTGAAATTTTTTCGGAATAAACTATCAATTCACAAAACGAATCGTGAACTTACTGCTAAGACAATATGAAAAAGCAGGGAAGGAATGTACTGAATATATCTACGAAAAGAAAAGTTTAAGAATAATAATGACAGAAATAATAATAATAATGTGTGATTCAAGTATTGTTTATAAGCGAATATTAGACAATAGGTATAAATCGAGTATCTACATTTATAAGTTTGAATCGCTTCTGTTATCTACTGTCTTCTTTCTAACTCCGTATTATTAATTTCTTTAGGCTGATAACATCTGTATTGTCGTACACGGTGGCACTACCATTGTTTGAGCCGAGCAACATCTGCCACATGACTGGCATCTACGATGTTTTACAAGAGGATTCTCGAGTGCTCCTTACTTTCGGAACGAAAATATTACTCAAAGGTACTCAGATGTTGTACTTCGTATTTAAGAAAGTATTTTTACGAATCGCAAACTCGGTAGCAGATTGTACAATCTATGATAAGAGAACGTAGAAATAAATGGTCGAATTTCTGCGAACAACTGGAACAGTTTTAAAACTTTCAAATTCATTAAAAAAGAAAAAAATTACAACAAATACGTCGTCGTCAAATTTCTTCGTTTTATTTTGCTTATTTATATTTTACGTCGTTCGTAACAGTACACGCGAATGTTGTAAACAATATGAAAAATGTACAAAACTGAAAAAATATAAAAACGCAATAACATGCATTAATCTTACTGACTCTTCTTAAAACTTAACATCACATCTGTAGTCGATTCAGCTTAAGATAAATCGCTAAAAGTACAAAGGTATAGTGTTCTTGCAAATTTCGTTCGTATAAATTTGTCTATAACTGCACACTATTCCTTTGTACACTCCTCGTCTATTATGCATCTTCTACTAAATTATACAACAAATTTATATTCAACCAATACGAATAGTTCGAGTGAGAAAATGAATGAAAGATAATTGTACGTGTACGCGTAAGGAAACGTGTAAGGTTACAATTATAATTATTACAAAATTAATAATTATAATTAGATTAAAATTAAGCTTACAATTAAAACAAATGCGTCGTCGGATCGCATTTTCTTAAAATTGCAAAACGGATGCAGGATCACATTTAAGAACCATTTCCCTGTGCAATTACTCATGGCACAATGTGTTTCAGAAATTTGTATTGTGCGCGATTCTACCGTTGTCGGTTTTTGTGAATGTTAGTAGACAACAGTACGAGTTGTATGTAGCTGTGTCCTTCTCGCATGTTTATAAATCTAGAAATTGTGATTTCATGATAAGAGTCGCCATGAACTGGTTAAAGAAAAGAAAAAGATATTAATCCGACACCCACCTGTTTTTTTCTTGTTGCTGTATGTGGACTCTGTCGCCCCTTTGTAACGGTGTAATCACGCTTGTGTAACATGAAACTTCTGTAGCTGACGTGGAAGATGCTGTAGAACACTTAACTAGTTTCTGAGTCTTGGAGTCACCTTCTGAACTCAACAATATCCAATACGAGTAATTGGTTGGCTCACCGAAATAAAATATCTGTAAGAATTCGGAAATATAACTAATTGTTCAACGAAAATACAAGTATTCTGCGTACAGGATGAGTCACGTAAAACAGTTAAGTTGTTTCTGTTAATACGTGAGGTAGACAGAAATATCAAAGGCTCTGTTCAAAGGGACAAATATACCGATACTAACGCATCTCCCTATTGGATTATCTTCAAGGTCTCTTGAAGGTCATCGATGGTTTTCAATTAGTACTACATATTTTAGACTTCTTAGCGTAGTAGCTGCTTTCAAGACGAATTCAAGGATATTATAAACTTGAAATGAACTTGGACCATGCATATACATACCTGAGCAGAGATCATGTACAGTCCGGTTGTGGTAACTTCAATAGATTTCTTATCCTCGACTAAGTGGAATTTATTTAAGCTATACTGAGTATTGTTTCTGGTGCTTTTCACCCAAGGTCCGATATAAACTAAAAGGGAAACAATTCAATTTCATAGAACATTTTCATACAAGACTAATCGAAATATCACACGCTGTGGGTACATACCTGTATCTGTAATATGTTGTTCAGGAATTGCACCGACAAATGTTGCCACTAGTGGACCTGAATAACACAAAACGAAAAAGGTATTTGCAACATGTCGATCACTCCCTATAATAAGTACAATATCTACATAGATGGGAGGGCTGTAAGTAATTGTTATAAAAGGTCTGGTTGTGTGATAGAAATGATGGACGTGTAACAAAAAAATACATGCTAACTAAATAATACTAGATACCCAATCGCCTGCGTTTGGGCCGCCTTTTGTTCTTTCCCCGTTTTTTACCTCTTCCCTCGTCTCTTCGAGACCTCCGAGCTCGAGGTTCTCTTCGTGATTCTAAATCGTCATCGACATAGTCACTGTCAGTATCGTTGTTGTAATCGACAGTATCGTCGGGGTTCGAATCTATTTGTTTTTCCGACGAGATTCCCTCGTTCGCTGTTAATATTGCTCTTTCGATACGCAAATTAGTTTGTTCGTTATCCTCCGGATCGTCCTCCGACGTCACTAACGAACTCGAGTCCGTTGAACTCGGTTCGCTGCGAGCACTCGCGCTATGAGCATCGGCTTGCGACGAGCGTTCATTCTCCGAACTTCCGACGGGATTAAAATATTGACTATGCGCGTTAAAAGCGTACGAGGTTTCCTTAGTTTCGTTACGAATACCGTCAAACATCTCGATGGCTTCGGTAATCGAGGAAGCATCTTCGAGTAGCCGTCTTATCTCGTGCATGCTCCTGTGCTCGAGAGACCTGTCCGGCCGGTGAAACCATACTCGGTTCAAACTTCTGTTCAGTCGATCGTATTTGGACATCAGTACGAGCAGGTTCACGTTCAGCGACTGCATCTAAAAATATTCATTTAGAGTCAGCATTATTCTCGCTCTCTTTAAGGTTTATTCATGATTCTTGGAGATATCGCGCGCCATTTTCGTACTCGCCCGTAATTTCTTTGTATCGAATATTTCGCGGTATAGCGTCGTCATCGGAGCGCCATTAAAGTTTCGCTAATGAATTTTCTCTATTTGTTTTCTTTGTACAGGTTGATTATAAAGTCTCGACCCATCGAACACGCACCTACCAGGTGGTAGAACATTTCATAACGGGCTTCTTTCTTATCGACAAATATTCGTTCGACAAATTGTTTAATGTCCGCGACAAAAGTTATTTACTTGACTCGACCGAATATTATTTTTCCACTTTGCTGCAGACAATTGGAATTGATCGATATTTTATAATCACCCTGTGTGCTTTAGAGTCGAGCGTGCGTTACCTGTACTTGCAAGGTGCGAACTTCCTTTCGCATGTGGGAGAGTACGACAGCGAACGCAATCGCCAACAGGAAGAGAACGACGCTCCGCGATCTTTGGAATAATATCTTTGATTTTTTCACGTTCGACACGGTCACGTTCATGTCGACGTTCAATTCGATGAAATTCGTCGAATCTTTCGTGGGATCGCCAGGCTGCGGATCGGTGCCATCTCGGATCCGTTCCATTTTAATTTTCGTGACCATCCGACAGTACCGACTACGCGTGTCGGTCAATCGCACGGACTAGTTTCAACGATTATCACACATCGACAAGTGCCCTGGAACAGGCCGTAATATTTTCATGACTTGTTTTATCGTGTTATCTTCGCGTTATCAAAACACGTTTTGTTCGGTACAGCAACGGTTATCGATGATTGTTAAAACAGTTAATCGATTTTTTTCGGTCTATTTAGGTTCACGTGCGCGAACGATCTACGATGAAACGAAAAGTCAACAGATCTATACTTCTCGTACACTTGACCAGACGCTCGGAGATCTACTGCACGAATTTGACAACAAGAATGTGCATATAAAGGCTCGATTCGTCACACTTTGTAGCTTTGCTGACTCCTGTTGGATTGTTAGTGCACGTACAAATGTGTCATAGCGATAAACGAGAAAGTGTTACGAGGTATCGCGTATTCTATCTGAATAGTGTGTGATCAATTTCGTTTTATCTCTGATGAACCCTTGTGTAGCCAACCAGGTATCCATTTACTGCATTTCTTGCAACAACAAAAATATTACGAAACTTCTCGGAGTATCCATTCTTCGCTCGCCAATATATTAATTTGTAGTCATGAAATGAGAATTTCTGCAAATATGTTAAATACAAAAGGTTTTAAACAATCTATAAATTTTGGTTGTCTACGTAAGGGGTAAACACATTAACAGAATCCAAGATCAAAGCTTCTGTACGCTTATGAATGAATGTGTGAATCTCCTCGTGTGTAACGATTGTGACCGAGCAGGTTGGCGCACGTGCACACCGAATTTCATTGTCTCGAATAGTTTTCTTCGCGATGAATAAAAAGTTTCAGCAATATTCTCATGAAGCAAGAAACAAAGGTAGGTCTGCATAAATATAGAAATATTCTAGGTAGTAGCGATCCGATCGTTCAATTTTACAATTTTATACAATCAAACAGGTACGTTTGTCCTGATCGTCCGCCGACATTCTGTTTAAAATATTTCTTAACTTTCGATAGTTTCGTGTCTAAGTATAGAAAGTTTGCGTGGAACCGTTAGACAGTAAGAGTCTCGTCGACTGTAGTAGAAGATATCGCTTACCTAAGGGACATGTCTCGCTTCTCTAGAAGAAGTATCTTTGACAGAGCAACAGGTGAGGATAATCGATCCGCGAGTCGATCGTCTTCCTAGTTGTTGACAGCGTGGCCGTCGAGACTCAATCACATTCTACAGATCCAAATGCAACCGTTCCAGAGCATCTTTTGTTTACTCGGGCAGTAGTCAGCCTCTGCTTGTAGAAGCGTCTGCCAGCCTCGCGACGAGTCCACTCGACCGGTTTGGCGGCTCTTCGGTACTTTGGTCCTCGGCTCCTCGGCCTCGGCTCCTCGATACGAGCGCTGCCAACATTCGGTTGGCAAGAAACTATGATAACCGCTGACCATCTCTCTCTCTCTCTCCCTCTCTCTCTCGAAGAATAAGAAGAAGAAGAAGAAGATTGGAACACTACAAAAGCATTAGTTGATGGACCGATTGCTCTTTCGTATGCGAAAGCCACGAATATTCTAATCCTTTTTGTTAACACAAGATAATCTTGTCTTATCACTAGACTACGGATTTTTATGCATTTATAACAAAATTGAGTAGATCAAATTCAAAATTGTTGGGAGATTTTAAAAATTCAAGATGTCGATATATGATCTCTTTAAGGGGACATTACACTTTCTCGGTCGAAAATTTGAATAATTTTTATGGGACGGATAAAGAAATGAAAAAACATTTTTTTGAGTCAGTAATTTTTTTGACATTTATACAGGGTGTGACCGGACGAGTGGTACAACCGCGGGCAGGGGATGATTCTACATGTAAAAATAAGACGAAAGAAAGGAATAACATTTTCTCGTTTGACGCCTCGTTTTCGAGAAAATCAATTTTGAAAATGCTGAAATATCTTTGTTGTTTTCAAAGATACATTAAATGTCTTGAGGACAAAGTTGAAAGGTAAAATGAGGCTCGTACGACATCAAGAAATTTTTGTTTTTATGTAATTTTTTTAGAGATATTAAGGTCACCTTCATTTTTTTAATAGAACCATCCTTTTTTAAACATCTACAATGATAGTCCCTTTGATTACGAATTCAGTAACTATAATTACTCAAGGTCATTCAAGGTTACGGACAGAAAAAACGTATGAAACTAAAATATGGAAGCACATTGTACAGATGCTTAAAACAGGGTGGTTCCACTTAAAAAATTGAAGGTGACCTTGATATCCCTGAACTTTGTCCTCAAGACATTTAATGTATTTTTGAAAAGAACAAAGATATTTGAAGTGTTAACGTTAGGCGACTGCATTTGCTGCATTTTCAAAATAGTTTATTGAAGTTTACTTCTACATTCAATTACAAAATAATGGCCGATGATATGAGATAGCCTCTGTGTAAAATTGCCGGTCAACAATGTGTTAAAATCATTAAGGGAAGAGATAACATTCAATTTCGTTTCTGTTTCTTCCAATCGATCCAGACAATTTTTATTTTGCATAAACATCCGCAGTCTACTTATTACATATTTTTCAACGTCGTAAACTAAATTGCACAGTTATACCAGGTCCGATTGTATGTTCTTCAAATTTGTCGACAGTCTACCTTCTCGAGAATAAGGGATTGAAAAACTAAGTAACCGATTATCAAAATCAGGCACGTTACATTGGTAGCAAACGACACGATTTGTAAAGAGCGTGGGAACAGCATCGCGAATTTGTACGAGATCTTATCTGTTTGTATATGTACACGAGACTTTTTATTTGGAAGGGCGGATGTAGACGAAATCTAAGACGATAAGATAAGAAGCAGGGTCGCAGTGTACGCTTGGAAAATTCAAGGGATTAGTCAAGGGTAACTGTCGTGAATATTCCGACGCAACGGGAATTTCTTACGATTCCTATCTCCATAAGAAACTCGTTTTCAAGGCCGACTGATCCTTACGTTGCGTAAAAATTGACCTGGATCCGTTCGGTCGTCCCTCCGTTCGATGATCTTAACCTTTTCGTTAGTATCGAAATTATTTTTATACATAACACAGGCATACCTATTTATAGATCGTTATTGGAAATATTTATTTACATATAATTACATCGATGAGTTTTTATTCATATAGATAGACTAAACAATAAACAACGTTCGTGTTACGATGAAAGTTGTCTTGCTTGGACTTGCTTGGACTCTCCAACTCAGCGATACCGGGGCGACTGACAACTTTTGGCGAAGCATTTCCATTTGTGATTAATCGCATAACCGTTGATCGATGATACTGCGAATTTGATCGAACGCTCATAGTGGAATGAAAAACACTCATTTATATTTGCTTTCCAATACAATTTCATTGGACATTTGTAAAAATCAAATACCTGCGCTTTCATTATTATTTGTAACTTTTTCATTAGATTAATTTCCACTACGAGATATATATATATGAGAGTGTTCATGCCCGGGGTTTCGCTTTTCTCCATACAGTGCTGCCCCCTAGTCTAATTTTTAGCTTAGATCAGACCCTACATCATCTTTAGCCTAGATCAGAACCTACATCATCTTTAGCCTGGATCAGACGTTCAAATAAAAATGACAGTATATGATTTCTTCTCTATTAAAATTACTAAGTGAAATTCACACATATAAGAGTCTGTGGAGATTACATCTTATGGCACTGACGAGAGACTGCCAGCCCCTATAATTCCCTTAGTAATTTTAATAGAGAAGAAGTCATATATATTGGCATTTTCAATTTTCAAAATTTTTCTACAATTTTGAATTTCATCTACTATATTTGTTAATAAATGCATAAAGATCCGCAGTCTAATAATAAATAATCAACCAATCACAAGCGAGGTAAATGTAAATTATGTAAAAATAGCAGTACTACTTTGAAATGTTGTAAATTTGATCGATATATCGATCAAAACATATTGTATGTAAAAAACATTCTGCAAACTGCAGCATACAATATATTGTATATATATGTTCAAATTATAATTTTTAATTTGATTTTATTATGGTATATATCTACAATTATCTTTATCAGTACAATATTAGTTAATAATGTTTATTAATAAACATAGATACCAAATTTTCAAATGATAGAAATAGTTTTCATAAATTTTGAACGTAAATATAAGTTAACTCCACACGTATATATAATTATTATTCGTATTCCTACAATTTTCTAACACTATTATAATACGCGTCTCTTTTGAATATATATCTTGTAACCGAATTTAAAAAAGATATTTTTGTGTATATTTCATTTGAACAACATAAATTTTAGCTACAACAAAATCTTGCAAAATATCAATTAATAAAAAAAATAAAATTCGAAAGAGTTAAGAATTAATTAATAAATAATTATGTGGTAGATCGTTTATTGCAAGATGTCAATCTATTTTAGCACTTATACTCAGAACGTAGAATACATAAACAACGTAAAATATAATAAAATAATAAAATATAAAACACATTCATCGAGCTCGATCAGACTAGTCCAGTCCTAGACTAGGCAAGATTCGTTGTCGAAACCGTTTTCCATAAAATATTTCAATACTAATTTAATTTTCTTCTTCTCGCATTTATATTGAATTTAGATTCGTTTTCATCAGAAAAACATCTATAATCGGCTAGTAATATTTTCATTCTGATATTTTTAATAATAGGAGAGTTTGGATCTGATCGTTCTTTATTAATAGGCAGTGCGTTACAATATTGTAACATTAATGTTGCCTATCGTACTCTCTTCCAATCGTGGTCTTGAGAATTTCATTGGCTCAGACAAGCGGTTGCCGGACACAACAATGTAAGCTCCTAAGCATTGTTTACTAATGAAAATCAAATTTTTTTTATTACCATTGTATGAAAATATGAACAATACATTATAAATATTTTTCTGGTAAAAATGAATCCCCAAACACGCTACAAATAGAATGAAAAGGAAGTTAAGAAAGTGTGTAGGAATAAAGTGTAAATAAAAGTAACATCAATTTGCTGCATTTCCAAAATTGATTTTCTCGAAAACGAAGCGTCAAACAAGAAAATGGTATTCCTTTTTTTCGACTTATTTTTACATGTAGAATCATCCCTTGTCCGGTTGTACCACTCGTCCGAACACACCCTTTATATCGTATACATTGTTCGTTTCGTATAAGCTGTTCGCTTCGGTGCGAGTCGTTCGCTTCGTTCGAGCCGCTTTCTTCGTGCGAGGACTCGACTGGACTCGAAATGCGAGTCCCGAGTTCCGACTCGATTCGACTCGAACTCGGCTCGCAGTTTTGAGCTTACCTGCAGGCCTAGTGACAGCGCCATTGTAGAAAGTTCCACAATATTAGTTTTGGTCGATACGCTAGGAAGTGACATGGAATGGTAACGGGGCTCTGGAGCCCTACGAGAGTAAGACACAGAAATACATTGGGTGATTGGTCTACTCTTATACCTCGTCGGTGGTGTAAGTACAAGGGGCGCCCGCAGACCCCCCCCCCCCCCCCCCCTTCGCCGCCATAGGCCAAGTGTACTACGCTTAGCGTAGCCCAGCGTAGCCACTGTCGATGAGCATAGCTTGTGGCTTGTACATCTTTCGAAACTGTGATGTAACACCAGAGAGTAAACTAACTCTCTGGTAACACTCAGTAACACTTTACCACGGTTTTTGCCACGAGATAAATTATCTGCGCCTTGTCTATAGATATCCTCTCTGTAGGTATATATGGTCTAAGCTTGCCACAATCAGTGTTCCGATTGAGGATACACTTTCTCGCGCATGCGCGACCAAAACAGTAGCGTATCTACAATGACGCAACAGAGCGGCCAGGGCCCTGACGGCCTGTGACAGTTATATTGGCGGGAGTGTACCGGTGTTGTTGGCGGGACGACTGGTGGACGAGAGAGAAAATAAAGAATAAGTTTTAATTATTTTAAATTTTAATATTTCATATGTAGTCAATTTTTAAAAGTCTGCGTGGTGCTCAAGCTACCCGATTTCATCGAAAAGGTTACGTTACTGAGGCTGAAATTGCCGCGCATGCGCGAGAAAGTGTATCCTCAATCGGAACACTGGCCACAATATGAGTTTCGCATCTGGTATAACATCTGTGACGATAAACTGTAAATTCTCTGTCTCTGTCTGTAGGCTGTACTTAGCTGTACTATATATACTACACAGATGTGCTTTGCGCTTGTGTGTACGGTTGGTTTGGCGGAATTTGTGTATACGTTCTCGAACAGCGTGTCTGTCAGCGAATAATTCGATTTTGTAACAGAAAAACTTGAGGAAAAATGGACAACGAAAAAAGCACTATGCTGGCGGTTCTTCAACTGCTAAGAAAATATAATCTGAAGGTATGAGATCTACGTATTCATTATCGGACGTTTTCTAACCTCCACACCGTATATAAACATTGAGCGCGTTATTACGGAAACATTGAAATTATATTTTCCTACATGAAGTATACTATTCGATAATCGTAAATCACAACGATGTGTACAAACCCGACTAATTTGTTTTGTAGGGAACCGAGGAGTTGTTTAAGAAAGAGGCGAATTTGACAGATATCTCTGCGGATGATGCTCAACAGACCGATTCCGAAGTTAACAGTGTTCTCTCAGCATACAAGAGTGAAGGGGATCCTGCACTTTACGAGAAAGCGTACAGTGAGCTTAAAAAGTTTGTAGAAGGTTCATTAGATATATACAAGGTAAATTATTGTGTGTGCACGTTAACTACATTTAGCGAAGGCTACAAAAGGGCCAAAAAGTCTGTATTTACCATTCGTTTATATTAGTGATGGGCACAGTACGGGCATCTGAGCTGCCTGCTTCTCCCACCAACGTCTCTTTCGTGCAGCGTGCCTTGTGCCTTCTCTGTAGCCGACTACGAATACACGAAGCACCAAAACACAGCGAAGGTGAACGCTGCATGAAAGAGACGTTGGTGAGAGAAACTTCTTGCCTGTGGCAGACAAACGTGCCCATTGCGGGTTTATGTATTCAAAAAGATAAAATGTATTTGTTATTGAAAACAGCATGAATTGGGTACTATATTATACCCAGTTTTGGTACACATGTACTTGGAATTGGTTTACAACAATCATTCGGAAGAAGCCAAACAGCTCTTAGAGAAGTTTGGTGGCAATTTGGAGGAGTATTATCAGAACGACCTGAGAAGACTATCCAATGTTACCAAACGCGAGCAGATGGCGGGAAACGAGTTAACCGACACTTTCAAGTATGCGCGCAAGTCACATCTATACAGGATACAATTACAAATAGGTTTCATTGTACGAATTCTATAAAATAATCCGCAGATCGAATCAGTTCATAATCAGAATGTCGAGGGACACGCTTTCGATAATAAAGAGGCATTTGCAAGAGAAAAAACACAGCGTGCTGTTGAACATTATACAAGAACACCTGTACTTCGATATGTACGAAGGGGTAGCAAGAAATAAACAGCAAATTGATGCGACGTCTGGTGCGGTAGTAGGAGAAGCTACGAGACAAGGTACGTACTGGAATTTGAATGGATCTTAGAATTTTGATGAAATCAGAACGATTTTGTTTGCAGACAATAAGGCTAAGGTGTATTACGGACTTCTAAAGGAGCCAGACATCCAATCTTTGCCGCCAACGGAAGAAGAAGAGGATGACACAGGCGGCGCAGACGGCGATAAACCGAAAAAGAAGAAAGCGAAGAAGGATCCGCTATTTTCGAAGAAAACAAAATCTGACCCGAACGCGCCGCCTGTAGGCAGAATGCCTTTGCCCAATTTGTAAGAATGTTTTCCATCGAAACTACCGTTTGCGCCGTTTGAAGCGAAATTAATCCGAATATTTTGAGTATAGAAAAGACGCGGACAAATTGGAGAAAGTTAAGGCGCTCAGGGAAGCGTCGAAAAGGGTTGTACTAGGTCCGGACATGTTGCCGTCTATATGTTTCTATACGATTCTGAACGCGGTTCACACGTAAGTTCCCGCAAAGATTGAAACCGTGTATCTACCCGAATATGTATATAATATTCGACATAGTGTGACAGCGGCAGAAGTAGCCGAGGATTCGAGTCTACTGGCCATCGGGTTCAGTGACTCCAGTATCAAAGTATGGAGCCTAATCCCACAGAAATTAAGACTGATGAAAACTGGAGAGCAGTTGCAGGACATCGACAGGGAAGCAGGTATTGTTGCTGCAACGGGATATTCTAACGTTCGCGATTAAAAATGTGCTTTTTCCACAATGGTAGATGATGTACTGGTGAGGATGATGGACGATCGTACGGCGGAAACATCGAGGTCTCTGTTCGGACATAACGGTCCCGTGTATAGTTTATCGTTCAGTCCCGACAGAAATCTTCTTCTTTCGGCCTCGGAGGATAGCACAGGTACGTCGTACATTGCGCGCCTGTGATTGTTCGGAATAAATGTTATGATATATTACAGTCAGACTGTGGTCCTTGCACACGTGGACCTGCGTCGTTTGCTACAAGGGACACTTGTTCCCGGTATGGTGCGTGAGATTCTCGTCTCACGGTTATTATTTCGCCACGTCCTCTCACGACAAAACTGCCAGACTCTGGGCGACCGATTCTCACCAACCTCTACGAATATTTGCCGGTCATTACTCGGATGTAGACGTGCGTTGACCTCGACACCAATTTCAGTTTACAACGAACATCTTGTAAAATTCGGAATTTCTTTCAGGTGGTACAATTTCATCCAAATTCGAACTATGTGGCGACAGGCTCCAGCGACATGACAATAAGATTATGGGACTGCGTCACCGGTAGCCAAGTGAGATTAATGACTGGACACAAAGCTCCAATTTACGCCCTTGCTTTTTCTGCAGAGGGTCGGTTTTTAGCATCAGCCGGGGCAGATCATCGTGTTTTAGTTTGGGACTTGGCGCATGGTCATCTCGTTGCTGCCTTGTCGAACCATACCGGCACCGTTCACTGCCTATCGTTCAGCAGGGACGGTAATATACTGGTCTCGGGTTGGTGTCGGCTGTTGTTAAAATTCAACTTTCTAGGGTCGAACAGAAATGTATATTTTCTCTGTCCGCAGGGTCGTTGGATTCTACAATTAAATTATGGGACTTCACTAAGCTAGCGGAGGAGATGAGTCTAGAGGACGTCAACGTGTCCCACAACCCAGACGTGAAAACGAACGCGGAAACCTATCTCCTCAGGACATTCGCGACCAAGAACTCGCCGGTTTTAATGTTGCATTTTTCTCGAAGAAATTTACTCTTGGGAGTTGGGATGTTCGAGTCAACGTAACGAACGCACTCGCTCCCGGCCGTCGAGTTTCGATTCTATTTACAGAACATTGCCTGGCATTGACTTGCTGTTGTTGTAATATACAAAATTTTGTTAATAAACTTTTTCACATTGATTACTGGCCGAGTTGCGTTCAATTTTTATTTCAAGTATGGTCCCACTAAGCGACAGAAACAATAGTCTTCTCTCAGATAGTGTTACTACCTCGGGGTATGGAGGTTCAGAAAGCGTAGAGGTATTACGTTAAAAGATTTTTATTTTTCATTCTTCTTTTACAGAACTTTTATCAACGTATTTATTAGATTTTTCTAATTAAAATGAGTCTAAATACGACATACAATTTCAACCATATTGATCATAACTCGTTACGATATATCATCAGAGGAATCAGATATATTAGAGGAAACTCGCTATTAAACTCGTCTTTTTTTTAACCAGAGAAATCTCACAAATATGTCAGTAAAAGTTTTGGAAATAAAGAATAAAAAGTAGAAAAGTTTTGTATTTGCGTTACCATTGCAATCTATACGTAGGCCTTTGATCTATGCCGGCTGCTATGACTCTGCGCGTCTCTTATTTTCCACATGTTGTCCTTGTTTGCGTTCCAGACTTTCATTGCTTATTATACAAGTAAATATAATCGCAATTCTATCGTGTCTGGTCTCTCTCATTTTCATAAAAAATACTTCATCAATACGTTGGTAAAGATACACGAAAAAAGTAACACAATAGATGGCGGCGTTAGCTTCGAGCAATTTTTCATCGCGTAAAAAATTTAAAATATCAATTACAAACGCCACTATCAGCAAGCATTAAGGCATAATATCTATTGTAAAAGATTCGGCGTAATACTCTTTAGCAGTGGCGTACTCAGGATTTAATCTGGAGCCAGGGCTATTATTACACAATTGTACAAGCTAAACATTTTCTGCTTCAAACGCGGGGCCCGTAGCATTTGTTACTTCTGCTATACGGCTAATCCGGCCCTGCACATTAGAAACAGCTGTTCTACGGTTTAACTAATTTTTCAGTGTTCTATTTCCTTTTTCTTGGGTGCGCTTAAGTGTGTCACTGCTCTTCAGAACGGAGTACACCTTAAACGAGAAAACGAATAATAAGGTACAAGCGCGTCAGTTATCGAATGACTCGTACGTCCGTTATTAAATATTAATATTCATGAATTGATTAAGGGATGTTCGCTTATAATTGATGAAACTCCGAAGACAAAGCAGATGCTGCGGATCCACTAGATCCGATTGCAGAACTTAAATTACAACCAGAATATGGATGGACCAAGGATGAGCTTCTCGGTGACCATCATACATATTCTATCTTGATGACTGAGTACTCGGAACTATGGTATCGCGATTGTGGTTTATTGCGAATTCCACTCGCTACCTGTTGTATTTTCATGAGCTCTCCTTTGATTGATTGCTAGACCGAAATTATTCCGATTACGTATCTCGCACTTATCGCCAGGGTTCAATTCCCGCGAGTACTCTCTATCAACGATTGTTTTCGCGACAACCGGAAAGACCAACGAGTTCTCGAAAGACGCTGGACTTGGAATGGGCGCGAAATACGGCTACTAGCATTCCCGAAAGTAGACAAAAATACGAGACGAAGGTAAAAGAAGAAGGTTAACGCAGAGCCAGAGGAAACGTTTCAAGTAAACTCAAAATAAATTGTTGCCGACGCTACTGACCCACATCGAACGTTTCATTCGTGTCGGGATATTCATGGTTGACCGACATCCGGTTTCAAACGCGTCCCCTTAGAAATCGTCAGATACCGAGACGGTTCAAATAAGACTGAAGGTCCGTCTCGAATTGTATGCGCTCGTTAGGCTAGAAGGTCAGCCAAGCAGGAAACAAAAAATACGGCCCCTTTTCCAAGACACCATTTTTGCTTCACTGGATCTGGACCAGAAACGCAGGTGTAAACGCATACATACCTGACCTTAAGAGACGTCATTGCATTTCTATTTTAAGTTTGCAATTATAAATCAGGGAGGAAAGTTCGAACTAAAACATACTTAAGGGGGTAGACTCGTTTCCAGGATTGCAGCAGTGCGGGATGCGCCTTCTCATTTCTTGATAATGCAAAGGTGGGGTTTCTCGGTAGTCCGAAATGCTAGATAAAAGATCAATCTAGGCCGGGATCGCCCTCAAAAGTCCTATTTTTACGTTCACAAGGCGTAATGTGCATGATTTATGAAAATAGCTACAGAATATTACAGCTAAATGCAAATTACGCTGCCGAATAATGCAAATTACACCATGTAAACGTAAAAATAGGACTTTTGAGGGCGACTGCGGCATAGATTGATCTTTTATCTAGCGCTTTTGACTTCTGAGAAACCCTCTCGCACCCTCGCAGTCCTGAAAACGCGAGTCTACCCCTTTAAATGGATCGGGAAACATGGACGTATTCGGAAATATAGACGAGCATTTCGAAACAGAAACACCCCCTCGGATGTAACTGATCGAAGCGATAGGATAATTAATAAATATTCATGAACGATCATGGCATCTATAATTAATTTGAGCTGGAGGATGCTGAGGGTTGAACACCATCGATAGCGCAATTTCACGCGAGAGATTTATTTCCGATTGTTGATACGCTTACTTCTATCACAGCATACAGACGTAAGTTATACGCGCTTGTTACCATACTTGTGTGTATGTATTCATGTATGTAGTATGTTATGTATGACGTGAATCCTCTCTTCGTACATATGTCTCGCTCTCTCTCTCTCTCTTTCTCTCTCTCTCTTACATTTTCTCTCTCACTGTCTCTCTTTTTCACTTTCATTCTTTCTCACTCGCTCGCTTTCCTTTTTCTCACTGTGGTTCCGCGCGCGTGAAACGATGGCTTTTAGTAGTTAACACTTTCGTAACAGGGGATGTGGAAGAGGGGTTACAATGGTGTGACGTATTTTTTCATCGTTTTTTCCTGTCCGCCCTCGCATACCTCTCGTATTCGCGCTCGTTTAAACGATAACCAACTATACATCAATCTCTACGTCCCAGTCACAAGCCTCGCGCATCGATATCAAACCTAGGTTATATGCGTGATCTTTAACTATATGTTATATCATCTTTGATAACGTTATGCACTTATGAAATCTGTATAGGGTTAAGTTCCGTGGTTAATGCAGGAGCATAGGGTTCCCGGTGCCCAGACTTTCTCGGTTCCTAGAGCTCTTTCGTCTCGAAGTCGACGCGAGTATATGTATATTTCGTTTAGAATACCGTCGGAGCGTTTTCAACGTTTTTCCTTTTCGGATAATTTCGGTTAAAATATTATACTTCGTACACGTGCGAAACGATCGTGAATTCTTCGCACGATCAGAACTCAAACAATAAAACTCCGTCATTGTTCGTAATTTTTCCTACGTATCGTTAATGGCGCCGCTAAGCTCCCGCGTTAACTATTGTGGTTGGCTGCGTGTCTCTTACAAAAAACGATGGAATTGTCGACGGATCGACGCAGATCACACCGATCGATTTTGATAACACGATGGATCGGCTGGGGGGGGTTTATGATAACGCTTTTGGTCGTGATGATCCTTAGGATAAAATGTTTGCGTACGACGATGTCGCCGTTCGGATACGACAGTTATAAAATTATACGGTAAAATGGACTTTAAAAGCGACAAACATCGGTGTAAATTATTTTTTGATAACTTTTCCGTTTTCTTTTTACGTATTTTTCGTGATATCGGATCCCATGTTTCTCGTCTCCTTCTTTCCAGCAATGAATCACAGTTGTCTCGTTTTCTCCCGGCAACTTTCAAACGCGATTTCCGTCGGTCACGTGACTCTGTGTTCGCGTCAACAGCGTTATTTTCGATCGTCTTCCCGCCAAAATTTGTTCTCTGCGTCGTTTCCGGTCATGGACGTTTATGGCACTATTTCTTTTCGGCAACCGACCCCGTGATAAAAACTCTCTCGTTCTCTCTCTCCCTTTCTCGATGCAAATTACGATTTCTACTTCGTTTTTTAAAAGCTTATACTTGCATTCGCTTCTCGTTTTACATTTCCCCGTACTTTTTCGTTTCTTCCCTGTGGTTCGAATTTTGTGCCCCGCTCTCACCACTTCGAATCTAACACGTGTGTCTCTCTAAAGCTACCGTGATACCGGGGTCTTTGTCAGGAGAATCATTTACACGATCATACCAACGGTTTTACACTGATCGGATCTAGACTTCGCTGAACGCAACAGCTTCTTTGATCCGTATGTGTGCCAGAAACTCGCGAATGTCCGATCGAGAAACACCGGATATACGGATATACCATTGAACGTTCGTGTTCGATTATACGTACGGGTTGACATGTCGACCGTTACCATTCGAACGCGTACGAGACTCGAACGCGTACGAGACTCGAAGAACGGTTCGACCGAAGCATAACTGGTCGTTGGAAAATACGAAACGAGTCGGACCCGCTCCGGTTAAATGCCTTTCGAGAATTGGTCTATGGTATTCGAATACGATTATTGCGTAGATGATTCGAACGATCGACCTCGTCGCTCGTCGCTCGTCCGTCTTGGTGGATCCGGAGGCCAGCGAGGTAGGCGTAAATTTAAAAATCTTTAATTATTCACACGGTGGTCTCGATATCGGCGATGGCGTATTGTCAACAAATACTGTCCTTCCCGTAATTGTCTAGGTACATCTCCTGAGGTGTGGCTAGGTTGTAGCGTCCGCTCAAGCGACTACCCGTCAGGCCATTGTTGTGATGAGTGTGATTCACGTGAAGATGGTTTACGTTCAGGGCGACGTTCTTTTTTTTTCTTGCGCGCTTTGTGACGGTAGAGGCAGTACTTCAGGCAGCCGGTGGCGAGCAAAAGGATTAGAAATATACCTAGGGCACCGGCACCCACGGCTACGTACAGTAAAGTCACCCCGAAACGGTACGAACAGTTGGCTTCCTCCTCGTCGAATCCGGAAGGGCAGTGCCGAATCCCGTCGCACCACAGGACCGAGCTTATGCACGCCTGAATCTCTGGACACCTGAAAGATGACAATCGTATCATACTTGACAACGGTAGGCAATGTAGGCGATCGGAGCTGCCTCTCCCTTAACACGTTCCGTGCCAAGCCGTTTTTGCTCGACTTATCATATTCAGGCCATTTGATATTTTGACTAAAGATTGATATACAGGGTGAATTCGATAAAGCAGGACACCTAAAAATCTCCGTTACTTTTCGTTGTACAAAAAAACTTCGTAGGACAAAGTTACACTGTTTGAAGGGCCACATATAACGGTGCAAGGGGAAAAAAATTTCAAGGTCATTTTTATGAGATTTCAAGGTTATCGATGTTTTTTTAAATGGAATGATATATTTTCGTTAACGCAATGTTGTACCTGACAAAATAACAAATTCATGCATGTAACACAATATGACCTTCAAATGACCTTCAACCCAGAAAAATGGTATAAATAAAATTCAACGTGTAAGATTCATTTGATGTATTTCTGTTGCGCCAAATGTTCAAAAATATTCCCTTGAGCTGCTATACATTCAAATGTATCGCGATACACAACATAATAACAGATTCGGTGTTGACAGGAGGACAATTATAATATACCTTCACCTATACGTTCGTACAGAATCGTGTTTATCCACTACTAATTACTCGGAAGACCTTCTTGCTATCAGATTTCCACAGTTTCTATGATTTCTCGATCAGTTTATCGATGAACGTTTCACAATGCGTTACTCGAAGGAAGATAAGATTGATATGATTTTCATTTATGGAGAAAATCGACAGTGTTTAAGAGAAGCCGTGCAGTTGTACAAGGACCGATTTCCTAATCGTAATTGTCCATCAGTTTCCGGTTACTCCAACTTGTTAAATAAATTCCGTGAAACTGGTAGTGTCGATAATAAAAAACGTACAAAGGTGAGGACTGTAAGGAATGAAGCAAACACAATTAATGTTCTGGCAGCAGCGAATACAATCCCTCATGCTGGTACGAGGCAAATCGCACGAGGAAGTGGCATTAGTCAAAAATGTGTAGTGCAAATACTCCAGGAACACAAATTTCACCCCTTTCACCTATCGATTCATCGAGAACATCATTGTAGAGACTTTGTAAATCGTGTAAACTTTTGCCAGTGGGGATTGAGACAATTGATAAACGATGGAGCATTTTTTAATAATGTATTATTTACCGATGAAGCTT